>JARBEQ010266236.1:0-10159 GCA_030265355.1 Tritonia tetraquetra
GTAGTGGTAGTGGTGGTGGTGGTAGTGGTGGTGGTGGTGGTGGTAGTGGTGGTAGTGATAGTGGTAGTGGTGGTGGTAGTGATGGTGGTAGTGGTAGTGGTAGTTGTAGTGGTAGTGGTAGTGGTAGTGGTAGTGGTAGTTGTGGTGGTGGTAGTGGTAGTGGTGGTGGTGGTAGTGGTATTGGTAGTGATGGTGGTAGTGGTAGTTGTGGTGGTGGTAGTGGTAGTGGTAGTGATGGTGGTGGTAGTGGTAGTGGCAGTGTGGTGGTAGTAATGGTAGTGGTGGTGGTGGTGGTAGTGGTAGTGGTAGTGATGGTGGTGGTAGTGGTAGTGGCAATGTGGTGGTAGTAATGGTAGTGGTGGTGGTGGTGGTAGTGGTAGTGGTAGTGATGGTGGTAGTGGTATTTGTGGTGGTGGTAGTGGTAGTGGTAGTGAGGTGGTGGTAGTGGTAGTGGCAGTGTGGTGGTAGTAATGGTAGTGGTGGTGGTAGTGGTAGTAGTAGTGGTAGTAGTGGTGGTAGTGGTGGTGGTTGTGGTGGTGGTGGTAGTGGTAGTGGTGGTGGTGGTAGTGGTAGTGGTGGTAGTTGTGGTGGTGGTGGTAGTGGTAGTGGTGGTGGTGGTTGTGGTAGTGGTGGTGGTTGTGGTGGTGGTGGTAGTGGTAGTGGTGGTGGGTGGTAGTACACTCGCCCATAGAACAGGAGGTCCTGGTCAGGTCAAAGAGGTTAACGGGCTTTTCCCTGCTCTGTTGTTTAAGTCATATCGGGCTATAAATTGGTCATCTTTAAGTGTTTGAAAGGGTCGATAAACTGACAGTTAAAAAAATAAATTCGGATGATAATATTGTGTTCGTAGCAGTTTCCTCGCGCCATGTCTGTAGATGTGCAAAGAACGACGTGAGCTCCATTTAATCTTGATCTTGACGACTTAACTAAAGTGTAATATGTCATTGTATCTGTGCGTTATATTCGTATAAAAGCGGTTTAAAATGGTTGAAGAGACAAGTTGTGGATGTCCAAATTGAAATATTGCCGAAATTAGCATTCATTATTTCTTTGGATTATTTTTTGGGGGGTTAAAATCAAGCCATGTCTCATTCAAAGTGTTGAATAAAAACGAACACACAACACACATTGTGTATGTGTGTAGATGGTGATAAATAGATATGGAATGTGCGCCGTGAATACACCAATCCTCCTCAAAACACACTTTCATTGTTCGTTTGTTGTGAGCAGCGAGGGCTGTTCATTTTAAGCAAGGAATAAATGAACGTTTTAATGCTTGGCACAGACATACACTCATTGTACAGCTTCATGTGTTTTCTCCAAGAATGACGTCATAGTGAAAAACTCCTCTACCTCCACCTTCTTCTTTTTCCTTTTTTTTGTTTTAAATTATTTTTAAAAAATCTGTTAAGAAGAGGCTGGGGGAGGGTGTGTGTGTGTATAGGGATGGGGGGGGGGGGTCTGTTTTAATGTTGATAAAATGTTCCGGAATGACATTGAATCGAACCTTTGGCGAAAAATGTATTTCTCTAAATGAGCCTTTAGGAGTCTTAAATGTTAACCCCCTTTTTACCATTTGGGTAAAATCTTTGTGTCCCTTCAAGACTGACATATGATAGACTGGCCCTGTGGAACAACTTGCCGAAAAAAATTAGTTAAAATATGTTGACCATCATATAAATATTCGATAGATTGTAACGCTAAAAAGACAGGTGAATTCATTCACTTGTCAAGGGAACTAACCATGTCTTTTCCTGTGTCGTGCTCGATTATTTGACGGGGTTACTTCCCTTGACTCATACTTAAAAACAAAAACAAAAAACAAAACAGAAATGATACCAGATTGAGATCCCGTGATCGAGAAGAAGAAGAAGAAGAGATCCCACAAATTTGTACTGTAAACTGTATAAAACATTACAGATGAAATAAATTTCCTTCAAAGTTGATCACCGCTGTTTCCGCATGGATACCTGGTGTTTCTCGGAGTATCAGGGAAATGATGTAGGCTCTTGATCAACTATTAATCAACCCGTTGTAGTGAAAAACACATTACAAAAACTGAAGACAGCTCAGTTTGTTAGAGCGTGTCTCTGTCTCAGGCTAGGCGGTGTTGTCGAACGCCGCAGTGTGGGTTCGATTCCTGCTGTCGACATTCCACTTTTCTTCTATGGCTATTTTTCTGTGTTTCTTCTGGCATTTAAATCTAAACATTTTCTAATCGGGCTTGATGCTTATTTATTGATTGTTTCACTCAACCTAGATACTATAGAATTGGGTATCAGGTCTGTGGTGTGTTTGTCTCTCTGTGTGTTTTGATGTTGTTTTATGCCTTATGTAGCTAAATCTACCAGGTTTGGGCGCGGTCGACTGATCATCTGGTTGCCTTACCTAATCCACATATTTCCCAGCATCGCTAGCGGTGACGTCATTTCAGATTTACGAGCAAACAGTAAATGAGCCTTGTTTGTCTGTTAGTTTGTTTTGACCAATTCTCTTTGTTCCCTTTCGTCATCGCCAAGAATCTCTGCTCACCCCGTAATTCCTTTGATCAGTGAATACAACTCACTACCTGAGAGACAACATGTGCTGAAATCGTTTCCAACCGTTGAATGGCGTGGGTGATTTGTATGACTCACGACTTCCTCTGGCACCAGACACGCGATGCTATGGTGAAATAGACAAAACGCGCATTGTTTACAAACGAAAGCCAGATCACGGTATTCTATATTACGACCGATATTCTCCACCAGGACAATAATTGGAATATTTTCAAAAGTACGCCATCAAAACATAGGGGGTCTACCAGCGAACAAGGCAATGCCAGTTGACTTTGTCAAACCAGAAGTAAAATACAAAAGAAGGCCAATGACGTCATTGTGAAACGTCATTGTCACACTGTATTTTACAATGGTGGACATAATATAATCAATCATAAATACATTACACATTACATTAGACATATTACATAACATTACAATACATAATCATAGAAAATACAACAGTTACAACTTGTGGCCTCTTCCCAACCATTGATGGGTCGCCGCAGTTCAGCTCCCCGCTAGGGCGAAGTGTCTTGCTCAAGGACTCGGCGAAAAAATATCTCAGCAGGTAGGATTCGAACCCGCGTCGTTCCGATTACAGGACGAACACCGTACCGCTGAGCTACAACGTCCCCTAAAACAACACTTGCCTAAAGCTGCAATCTCCAAAAGACCTGGCCAATTATCACCTGCGACCAGCGATAGACCTAATGGAAACAGATTGTTTGGGGGTCACAGAGACAACCGAGGCCTCAGATACGGACGACTAAGAGATGCAAAAAAGCATTGCCAAGTAAGCCAATGCCATACATAAAATCATTTCTGCTCATGGGGCAGCAGGTGCTGACTCGGTTTGATAGTGTGAAGACAGAAAGAAGTACAGTTACAAAACATGGCGGACAGAAAGAAATACAGTTACAAAGCATGGCGGACAGAAAGAAGTACAGTTACAAAGCATGGCGGACAGAACGAAGTACAATTACCAAATACAACAGACAGAGATTAGTAGAGAGAAATTATGATAATTAACGCTATAAGTTGGACCATTTGACACAATCTTTGAACCCCAGAGTTTGACTCACGCATTCCACGAAGTTCAAACCAGGTATACAACATTCTGTAAACAAAGCTAATTCTACGACGCACTTCGTACACACATATCTTTGCGAATAAAAATAGACACCAATGATGAAATTGTGGCATACATTACATTTCTTGTTAATACGTTATAATAAAATAAAAATAGATTCGACTTTAACAAAAAATCATATTATTTCAACATGTGTTTATCACATCAAAGTGCAATAGCGTTTTCGTCTCCGGCTGATTTTATGAAACTTTTTTTTCCCGTTCATATTTTCCTCTGTTATCTCTTGTATTTTTCCTACCAAATGTAGATATCATCGTAGATTGATGTTTTCCCCGATATAAAAAAAAAAATTCCCGTCTGGGGTTCGTGCCGAACATTTTTATCGAGGTGATAGGGAACATTAAATTTGAAAAGAAATAAGGGAGAAGAAAATTTTATTTAAAAAAACCAATGATTTGGCTTAGGACTAAATGTAATATATTTTAAATATCTGTCAATTCACTGGTTTATAAACAGTAGTTCTTAAGTCAATTGCATCTGGATGCGGAGGTCTGGGTTCGAATCCCGCGTTATGACTGTTTTTGGTTTGTTTTCAAGGCCCTGGAGATTAGCGTAAAAAAATCTTCTCAAGTTCGTTGAACCATCTTTGACATGACCTATGTGATAGAAATGGCGTACAGCTTACACCTTTTAATATCTTCGTCTCCCCCCTTGCAATGATTGTTTTTACTTTGGCAACTGGAGCCTTTTTTCGAGGATAGCAACGGTCTCTAGAATACCGCTTACCCGATTAAAGAAGTTCCCAATGCTTTTTTTTGGTAGGCTGATTTGGTTTATGTGTGCAATTTTTATGATTATAGAGCTATGTATTCTGTTTGGTTGTTCTGTAAGAGTTAGTTTGTCAACAGAACATTTATTCATTTTTTATTTCTTTATCTATCTGTCTATTTTTGTTTTTATATTAATACTAATTAATTCGTGTTCATTTATTCGAACATCTGTTGTATCTATCTGTTTGTCGATCTATCTATTTATGTCTGTCTATCTATCTGTTAGTCTACATAACCATCTATTTCATTCAATTCCTTTCTTGTGAGAGGGCTGGAATTTTGTACACAACAATATTTACCTATAGTATGCTCTTGTTGTCGTAAGAGGGGCGTGTTATTTTGAAAGTATTCCTACTATGCATTTTCTAGTCCTGAGTAATCTGTGCGTTGGTGTGAATGCTATCGCGGATTAATCATTACGATACTTTGGGTCTTTGTCCATGTCAGGTTTTAGATAAAGAAGTTAATGATGAAACGTGTGTGTTTTCTTTCAGAACAAAATAACAACTACCAAAAAAAAATAATCAAAAAATGGATTTGATTTGTGAGGTCGTTGCACTGTTAAATGTCTCCACACATGTGTTATTTATTTATTTGGGCTGAACTGGGGAATGTGGTTTCGAAAGACGTATAGTAATATATATATATATAACGACAAAAAGTCATTGGCACCTGGCCCAAAATACAACGTGGCACATCTCAAGAATGGCCCTTTTCACCTACGTTACGATGTGCACAATGTCGACGTGGGTTCAATTTCCCCATTGGTGGAATTTCGACACCTCTCTCTCCCTTTGCTTGTCAGGTGCCGCGTCGACGGGCGTAGGCGGGTTTACCTCTCCACTCCTGCCTATCTCTTGTCGGTGCCAACACGCTGCCATCCAGGATAAACAAGTTGGCCAAGAATTATCCTACTTATCGGGTATTCTTGTTTTTGTTGAGTTTTTTTAGGGGGGTCCTATTAGGAAGTTTTTATATTTTCATTGACTTGTTTGCTTGTTTAGCCTGTGCGGGTTTTAGAGAACTTAACCGAAAAGCCCCGCCACTGAAATGAACTCCGAGTGTCGAAAGGGGCGTAATACTGATAACTTAATATTGTAACAAGATAGAGTAGTACGTGTCTAATCATAATCCTGGTTATTGGGGCGTCCATAATGCCGTTGTTAATTACTTGACTTGGACGCGGAGGTCTGGGTTCCAGTCTCGTCTTCTACATAATCTGTTTCCTCTTTTTGTTTGTTTTGGCTCTGCCCTGGAGATTCATGTGGAATCTTCTCAAGTTCTATTGAACCCCCCTTGATATGGCCTTTCTGTGTTGAAAATGGCGTAAACAAAATGTGTAACCTTTTTTTAAATGATCCTGGCTAAGATCATGTTTTGGTGAGACCAATTCAAATCATGCCGAAATTACAACACTGGTGAAATTACACACGCTCCATCTTACCTGCCTTGCGCAGCTCTGCGAAGTGTACAGTATGTCTCATCCCTTTTCAATGTGTGTTGGTGTCTTTGTGTAATGTGGTTGTGATTAAGGTATTTTCTCGACATCCACTCGCCTGGTGGGTTCCTATCTCATATCTCTGCTGGGTGTGCTATGCAATACCTACAATAAATATAGGTAGTAAAGTACATAAGAACTAATATTGCCGCCAATGAGAGCAAACGGAATGGTGGTACCTATCGGTGCTGTTGTTAGGGTTCGTTCACTGATCGGAATCGACGTGTGATAGGAGTGATGTGTGAGATCCTATATTGCTCGACGTAAAGGACATCTCTCATAGTAATAGTTTCGAGTTGTGTCTTGGAGAATTGTTTTAGATTTAACTAAAGTTTTAGTTTGATATTGTTGTTGTTGTTGTTCTTCTTCTTCTTCATCATCTTCTTCTTCTTCTTCTTCTTCTTCCTTTTCTTCTTCTTCTTTTTCTTTTTGTGAGGATCTCCATACTAGCTAGATCAAATGGAAGAAGATCTCCCTACTAGCTAGATCAAATGCAAGAGGATCTCCCTACTAGCTAGATCAAATGGAAGAGGTGGGGCTAAATTGGATTGATGGGGAAGTGGTCATTCATCGGACATTTCTTTTTGGCATTCGCTTTTTGTGATCATCACTTCTTGTGTTTTTCTCTTTTTGTGGTGTTCACTTTTTGTGGTGTTCACTTCTTGTGGTGTTCACTTTGTGTCCTGTTCACTTTTTGTGGTGTTTACTCCTTGTGGTATTCACTTCTTCTATAAAGCATAGTGTAGCTCTCCGCGTTCCTGGTTATAATTCTGATATGCCAAGGGTTTGGAAGTAAATTATTGTAACTCAAGATGCCAACAGGCTGACTGAACAAAATATGTAAATCAATTTCCATCAAATCGATTTGAATACGAGATTTGATTGTGTGACATATTTCATCATCAAAATCAAGTGTTTTCATGCCATGTATGAAAACAGTATTCATACGTTTGGAGAAAATCATAAACAAAAAAAATAAAAATGTGCATCTCTTGAAAAGTACCGGCTTTGAGATACGATAGTTTGCTTCCCAATCCTCTCGATGCATTGTCTTATCGTTTAGTGTTTTATCTAGGTGTAAATTAGTGATAACTATTCATTTCGATGGTGCTTGTGCTGGTGCCAAAATGACGTAATCGACAAGGGGAGGTAATAGCATTGATAGCTACATCAAGTCATTCCACGGTGATCTAACATTGAATTCGTGATATTATCATCATTTCGGAACGAAGTCTTTGACATTACCACCAACCATGACTAGTTTGATGAGTCCACAGTGGTAAGTATGTCGTATGCTTTCATACCTCCCCCCCCCTCTCTCTCTCTCTCTCTCTCTCTCTCTCTCTCTCTCTCTCTCTCTCTCTCTCACCCACTCACACACCCACCCACACCCACACACCCACACTCACACACACACACACATATTCCTTACACAGATCTGTCTTCAAACATATTAGGTCTCAAACGGAGTATGTCACCAACGATTGTCAAGGATAAGATACACGACTCAAGCCTTTTTACCGAGGTCAGCAAGAGAGTGATGTTTCCTTTGTGTGCTAATGTTTTGATTCAAAATACTTTGCTATTGCCCTCTGTCGAAATCAAATTTTCAAAACTGTCGTGAGTAGAACTCGAGCATCTTTTAGTGATAACAACGACATCAATCCAAGGTGACAACTCTTATTTTCTCCTCACTTATTATATAGTGAAAGATGTCAACACGATTCCCTCTCATTCTCATTGCTCTCTCCTTGAAGATCCTGAAGTCTTTATCATTATAACCCATTTACGCACGGAATGCGTCCGTTGTCCATTCTCGTGAGTTATAATATAGAGTGATGAGAATGTAAGCGGCCTAAAGACAAAACATGTCTTCCACTACATGACCTCATATTGTCAAAGCTTAGGCCTATAACGCACCTAGACAAACTGTCTTTAGACAGACTAAAGCCTGTGTTTTAGGGAGTTGTGAACAAGGGAATAATACGAACGAATAATACCGCACTACTTAGACACAACATTTTAGTCGTGAAAAGTTGTGACCAGTCACAAACCGAGTGGAAGTTAAATTCTGCGACAAAACTGACTAAACGGACTAAAGACAGATTTGTCTAGGTGCGGTACTAGCCTTACAGTTTCGTTTGTGAGCACGTGTTTACATTACAATAACTCTGATTTTTATCATTGTACGAAAAGTTTGCATACATAATTTCAATCGTTAAGGTTTGGGTAGTCAGACCAAAGATGATAAATACATAAGATAAAGAACTGATCGTATTTTATAATGAGTGATGAAAACATAAAAGTTGTCCCCTTGGATTGATGCCGTTTTTATTACTAAAAGGTGCTTGTATGTTTATGCGAGCAGGTGTGTCTCTAAAGAATCGTGACATCAATAATTGAAACGAAGCTCTAGCTGGTAACTTGATTACCGGTATTTTTTATTTTTTTGAGAAAAAAAATTTGAAAGGGGAAGGGGGCATACACCCACACACACACACACACACACACACACACACACACACACACACACACACACACACACACACACACACACATACAGACATACTTGTAGATGCATGATAAATGATAACATATTAAGTAAGTTCACATTAAAGGGAGACCAGTGACAACGATACACACATCAATATAAATCTTGCCCGTCTCAACAACAAAAAAACTCCAACTCCAACACCTCTCCAAAGACCTTCCCTTCATACGATTGCGCAAGAGAGACAACGTTCGCAGGAACTAAACGCAACGATTGGAAAAGCAGCCGAGGCGTCACAGTCGGAGCACTGAGACGCCAAAGACCCCCATCGTTATTATCATATGTATTCCGCGGAATGGAAGAATTTGTTCAAATAATTAGACCTGACACCCAAAGGTAAAACAAACTGATAAAAAAGAGAAAAACGTTTAGCTGATTCAACTCGTACATGGCAAACGTATTATGATAGAAATCCTCTACAGATAGATAGACATCTCGTTGGGTGCTGATGGCCTCTGCCAGATTCCCTGGACATTTTTGTTTATGCTTTGGTGTGTTTATCATTGCCATGGAAACGAATAGGTCTCCACGTGTGCCAAATTATGGTATCCATACAACTATTAGTAGTGATGATGGGCAGTTTGGTACAACGCCCAAAACAATACTGTCCTCCCATTGGGTAAAATGTGTTTTTTCTGTTCTCTCATTGGATGAAATATGTTTCCATCATATTATAATGGAGCCAACGTGTGGTGAATATATTTTCAAAAAAGATTTTTATTTTTTAAAAACGTTTTAAGTTCCCTGTTCATGTTCATGGTTCATTAGATAGACAGACAGAGAGATAAATAGATCTGTAAAGTGATACATATGACGTGATATTGGTAAAATAGTTTGTTTGCTTGTTTGTTTGTTTGATCAAGCCCCATTAATACCACAGAGCGGTGTTGGGGCCACCCTTAACTTCAGCCATGAAAGGCACACAAGATACATGCCATAAATGCAGGTAACCCGACCACCTAACACGACTGAACACAGAGTCGGAAACTCTTTGGATCAGAGAGATTCAGACTAGCAGATGATCAACCCACTGTGTCTACAACAACTCTTTACTGGCACCATGAGCAGTACACTAATCCGTATTAATCAAAGAGGGGCCACTAAACAAATTACTGTTGCCTTTGTGGGTACCTCCCCAGCTATTGATAAAAACTGGGAGGATCTGCCACTCTGGGCAATATTATTTTTGGCACCTTTGACACAATTAGATGGACAGGTAAATGGATAGATGAATTACTCTATAATAGAAAGCATATGTAAAGATTTACACAATAGGAACTTCCACTAACGAATGGGAAACGTGACACTGTATATACAGATAAACAGATGTATGAATGATTCAGATAAGCCTTTGTTTGTCTTTGTGTATTGTGTCTTTCTTCGTGCATGTTTCATGATAAAGAGGAAGATAGAGAAAGAAAGTGATAAAAAATTTAAGGTAGAGAAACAGAAGAGGTAGAAACACACAAACACACACACCTACACACATCTACACACACACACTCCACACACACACACACACACACACACACACACATACACACTCCACACACACACCAATATAGGGATGATTGGGAGAGAGAAAAGGAGAGAGAGAGAGAGAGAGAGAGAGAGAGAGAGAGAGAGAGAGAGAGAGAGAGAGAGAGAGAG
>JARBEQ010266247.1:0-10159 GCA_030265355.1 Tritonia tetraquetra
TTGTCCGTCTCCGATAGGACTAGGTTCTTGATCCCACCTACCTGAATAGGATCAGGGGAGTGGCTAATAGGTTTTCAATGAGTTTCACAGAGAAAAACCCAGTACCTTTCGCTTCAGAGGTGAGAACCGTACCTCTGCGCCACTGGGTCCCCTACTTGCTTTTATATGAGTGTAAATATGTATTGCTAACTTTATTAGATGTTGCTTGATTGTATGTTACGGTATTTTTTAGAAACTGAAAGCGCTTTGTGGTTTCGACGGAAGGTGCCATACAAAAATTCTTAATTATTATCATTATTATTATTTTATGCTCTATATGTGAGCATTAAAAAAAAAAGTGTCCAAAATACAATGTTCACACTCTATGCTTTGGTTTCAGTGACCACATTATTGTAATAGAATTTTCTTTTCACACTTTTTCTGTACAATCTGGGGATGAGTGAGACCACAAAAATACTAATAGTAATAAATTCTGACCAATTATATCTGACATACTACAACATCTGAGGTTACACCGGCACCTCAGACTGCAGAGAATCAAATTACAGTCGACTCAATGGGAGTAGCAAAATTGTTGTGATTAACCGAAGTTACGATTAACCAAAGTTCACCATGGCCCTGTGATTTAGGGTCATTTCACTACTAGATGAGTAGGTATGTAGCCAGAATCACTCCCACGCTAACCATTGGGTGTACTGATATGCTGCATCCTCTTTGATAATTTCTATCACAGGTGACAAACATCAAAAAGTTCACAGACACAAAAAAATAACCACCCATGGTTTTGTTAGATTTGTCCTCACTAGCAAAGAGGTTAAAACTCTTTTGATTGTGTAATCAAAGATGATCCAATAGCCAGTCGCTAAAGTCTATGTGCCATGACTCATGTTTCAGGTGATGAGAGCATGCGACTGCTTGTGCTGGGCTATCTAGACAAAACGTGTTCATTCCTTAGGGGCTAGGGGCAGGGCTTAACAATTGAATAGGTAAGGTGGCTGCAACTGTCTGCTAGACCCACAATCAATGTAAGGCCATTGTATAATTACGGTTGTTAGCTAATGCCAAAGGAGACATGCGATAATCTGAAGTGAGTTGCGATTAACCAGTACCTTTTATATAGAATTTATTCCTTTGCTTGGGAAAAGTTGTGGTTGAGCAGCAATTGCGATTAACCAGAGTCGACTACAACTTCATTATCCTACTACAATCTAGCCCCATATCATCCCCAGATTGATCCTTGCTTGACTCTATTCTATTTCACAAACACAAAACAAATAGTTGTAATTATTAAAGAAAATTCTTACCCCTATTAGGATCACCTGGATTATACAAAATAATTGCAGGGGATATCAGAGACTTTCTTTGGTTGGTGGATCTCTTCTTTCTCCGGCCAGTAGAACTGGTTGGCTTGGTGTTGTCACATGTCCTGTCACACTCGTTGGTCACGTCAGCATTCAGGCAAATGATGGCCTCGCACTGGATGTACAGCAATGGATAATCGGTAAACTTGAATGGTTTGAATCGAATTCCAAACTCAAACTGATTGAGAGGATATGTTGACAACGTTAATTCCTGAATGCACCTGGTGGGTAGAAAAAAATTGTGTATCATTCTAAATTCTTTAACTTTATTCAAATGTCTCAGCTTGAAACATTTTTCACATCATTAACACTTTAAGCACCGAAGCCTCTTACATAAAATTTCTAACAAGTACCGCACATTTATTTTAGCCTAGGATAGAACTGACAACGGAGAATAAAACATTTGTTAAATTTAATTTCTTCAGAAATAGTGATCAAACCTTCACAAAGCATTCTAATCTGAAAATTTAATGTATTTTATTGGTTTTCCAAAATATTCGCAGATAAAAAAAAAAAAAAAAAAAAAAAATACGCTACACAGGCTTCGGTCAAATGAAGGCTAGCTATCCATAACACATCCCTAGACTGCTTAAAACAATAACAAACATAAAATCCATTGATAGAATGCAATAAACCCTGATTAAATTGTCAAATTCTTGTCAAACACGATGACATTGCAAAAATGAAAACCATTATCATCAATCAAAACCCATTTAAAATGACCGAAATAGAAGACCCAAGTAGTGGAAGGTGATTTGAATGAAAGCAATATAGAATTAGACAATGACGATGATAATAGGGAGAGATGCGAGACTGAATGTGACGATGGTGGTGAAATGGGTGCATCTGATAGCGATTCTTGGACAACAACTTGGATAGGGCATTCTTCTGATTAAACAATTTTTTTCCAGAAAGACGATGTACATATATGTGATTACATTTGAAATCATCTGAAGATAAACACTTCTTATTCTATTTTTTAGTTCAATTTGATTGGACTTTATTTGTGACAAATCTGAATTTTAAAATGAAAGTGAATAATTAGTGGTACAGAGTTATTTCACCTTTCTTTCTTATCAAGTTCCCTTTTACCATTACAGTGTAGGGCCAGCGCTATGAGGCTGGATTTCTCTGGATCAAGATATTAAGTCAAGCAGGTGATCAACCCACTGTGAAGTTATTTCCCCTACGCCGGGATAATATGAATGTTTTTGTCATGGGAAGTTAATGGTTAATCAAGAAAGAAAGTATTTATTCCATTTCAGTGCTTGTCATGTGACACTTTTCAGTGACCTTCTCAGAGTCTGTAATGTCCATCGCTGTTGTCATTTGAATCCTTTCTATATTTAATTACTTTCCTTTAAAATTGTTTTTCTAACGTGCGTGTCCCAATACTCACTTGTCTTTGACAAGTTCTTTAATCAGTCTGAGATTCGACGTGTCTCCCGTTGGCGTTGACACACAGTCGGTGACCACCAGTTTCAAACGAGAATCATAATCCTCCATAGTAATGGCTAGATTTAGATATTCACCCAGGGGAATTCTCACTGGATTTTCCTGGACTGCACTCTTAAAACTGTCACTGCGGAATATCTGCATGCCTGCCTAGGGAGAGAAGAGAATAAAAGAAAATTTGTTTCAAAAAAATACAAAAGCTTTCTATAATTAATAGAAATCACTAGTAAAATATGTACTATATGGCTATGGCCATTTCCACTACGCAATGTGTAGGATGCATGTTTTGTGTTGCAATGGAATTGTTCACTGTACTATATGTGATGCATTGTTCTCTCTGGCATAAATGTAAACCAAAATATTGTATAATAAATCTTTACAATACATTAATTTTTATCCTTATTAACATTCAACTAAACATTGGATAATACAGCTCTTTTATGATAATTTTTATCATTATTTCCAATATTTTGTTGAAAATAATGATAAAACTTATGTCAGTCATTTCTGTGGCAGATCTTCTTTTTGTCCGATGGGCTACTATGTCAACAAAGAATGGTGCTCCTACCCTGAGGGGATGTCATAGTTACAAGGCAAAGTATTAATTTTCTTAATCATATACCATGTCATAACTTGACTTGTCTTCAAAAGGTGGTCTTAATTTTCTTCCAAAGGGAGGTAATTTACATTTGCCAAAAGAGGAATTTACCACCTCATGTATAGCTTTGACTGCTCCCTTTAGAAATTTGCGTAAGAACCTGGTCCGCCTTAGAACCTGCTAATGCTGTCAGCCAATGAGCGGGTTCTTAAGTGGAGACCACTGTATTATAAAAACATTGCAAATCAACTTGTTGACATCTTGAATTGCACACAATATTGACATAAAGAAGGCTAGATCTTCTTCTTCTCGATCACTAAGAAGGCTAGATTGTAAGAATGAATTTCTTTCTTCTTTCTTTCTTATCCAGTTCCCTTTTACCATTACAGTGTAGGGCCAGCACAATGAAGCTGGATTTCTCTGGATCAAGGTATTAAGCCAAGCAGGTGATCAACCTACTGTGAGTAAGAATGAATTGTGAAACCTAAAATTCAAGATTGGATTGTAGTTATCATAGCTAAGGTGATGTTCTCATAAGGATTACAGTTTGGATAGAAATGAGAAAAAAACTTTCTATTCCGTAGATAAAACAAAAAATGCCATTGCTTGTGACAGTACTATAGCAGCTCATAACCAATGGTGAAGTCTGTAAAAGTTCAAACACTTCCTACAGGTTTGAAAAGAAAATGTGAAGAAAGTGAAAAGAATAATGTAACCACACTGTTAAAAAAAAAAAAAAGTTATGCTAAAATCGGAATTGAAAAGGATTCAAGTTGATTTCATTACCTTGGGAAAGATTGTTGTTGGTAATTCAGGAAGATTACATTTGTTATTCTTATCAATTGCAATATTATAGAAAATCATCACATACAAAGATAAAACTTACAAATCATGAATCAATAAATAAGTGAATCCATATCTTGTAATGATTTTGATTCTTTTCTAGATGCCAAAACAATATATGTCTTTAAACTGGCAATCTTTTAATGATGTGTATTTATATTCCATAGACCAATGCTCCGGCCCTATAAGCCTAAAAGGCTCCTAAGGACATACTATTTACTTTATTCAGATTCCACAAAAGAAAGCGTAAAGACAAATTTGTAAGGTTGTTGAAAATTTATAAGAATTGTTATCTGAGAAATTTAAATGAGAATAAGTTAAAATGATAATAATTATATTCCATTACAATTTGTGTTAAGATTTAAAATACCGTTTTTCGGTTGGTAAAAGCGTGTGAAAGATCAAACAATTAATGAACATAAAAATGTCAGTGTAATTTTCCAAACATTAGGACAATGTTAACAGGAGAGACACAAATAAAATAGTTTTGTTTCCCTCAAATATTGTAGTTCAAGAATATGATTTGAAGAAATTATTAGAAAACTGGGTGAACAAAAAATTGTTTTGTTGGCCACTCCTGTAAAAAATGTCCTAACAGACATACATGCTTAGAGAAATGCAGTGTTATTATACACGGCGGCAGATCGTGTATATTCGCTGTCTGTAAATATACACGACTGGTGAGCATGCACATTGCATACTTTTCTCACTGGACCTCTGTGACTTTCTCCCATTGCCATTCATTTCATCAAATAAATCATGGCTTGTTACGATGTCACCAGCAAATATAATTATACAATATAATAAGCTCTCCCTTCACATCTGCATCGGTGGTGTAATCGTCAGCAGGATTGCTTTTCAAGCAGGTGATCTGTGTTTAACTCCTGTCTGATCCAATTCTATTAAAAATTATTTTAAACAAATATCCTTCAATCAGGATCAGCACTTTCTCAACAGTTTTATCATTGTTATTTTTTCAATTTTTCTAGTGTGATCATGTTCAACACATACGTAACGGATCTATCTTTTTCTCTTTTTTCATTTATTTGTTACAATTATACTTTTGTAGTCAAGTTAAACCCTATGTCTTCACTGTCGGTTTTTTTCCACCCATTATATTTCATTTGTTGAGTTTCTTTTATGTTCTGCCACTGGAAAACATTATTACTTGTTATTTGTAATAACAGTTCTAAAATGAGTCGTCTACCATTCATTTCTAATTTCTAAACATCCACCCTTTTTCGTAGTGCATATCAACGTGAACGACATATACACCAATTTTCGCCATGCATATCAATCAATGCGAACGAAACATACACCAGAGAAATACATTTATGGAAATCAACATCTTGTATAGACATGCAGTAATGCGTTTTCTACAGTCTACAAAGTTTCCAGTCACCAATTCTATAGTTGTTACTGGCTAGGTGATCGAATCATTATATTGATGAGACAATAGAGTTGTCAAATAGAATGTAAAATAAATAGTAACGATCAGAAATATGGTGAATAGAATAGGACTGTGAATTTATTTAAATTGTGAATAATTCAACATCTGACCAAACCTGTCTGGCCATTACCTGGGAGAAAAGATTATCATGTATAACAACATCGTAAATAACGAGACTTCTGCAATAACAAGAAAAGTTTTAATCCCTGATTTTTCTCACCACGCGCATACAGATCAAACAATTAATTAAGTCTCTTAGTTATTATTAGTGAATTACAGACAAGTAATAGGTTAAGGCCTTGGTTAATTCCATTTGTTCATTGTTATCGGGACTAACGAGTGATTTTGTCGGGAATGCCACCTAACCCACAGTAAAACAACTCTGGGACCAAAGGAAAGTTGGTGTTATAAGGAGAATGGTGTTCTAACAAAAGGTTTGAGTGTACAAATTACCACATCCATCCCATTGCAAAAATCAGGCAACATGTGAGAATGGCACTTTAACCAGGGGGTTGATATAACAGGGTTTTACTGTACAGAACAAACTATGATATTGACGGCTACGACCCGACACCAAAGGTACAATAGGTGGGAGAGGAAGAAAGGAATTGTTATCACGATATATTTCTATATTATGACGAATATCATGTGCACTCAGATCATATTATTGAAAAGCAGACTCACATCATCTGAGCCCTACAAAAAATCAATGGAAAAAGACAATACACAAGGCTCAGTGGGTTTTGAAACTGATGGGAGTAAATGCTAAAGAACACAAAAAATTATTTTATCTTTCTTTCTTTTTATTAATAACCTTTTTAGTACCTTTCCGTGTAAGGTTAATTCAGTTGATTCTTGAAAGCAAATGAATGCTGGTCAAGTTAAGAGTGCTTTTGAAATGAAATGACAAACTGAATAATATTTACTCTTATGTCATATCAAAGGCGGTTCAATAGAACTTTAGAAGATTCCACGTGAATCTACAGGACAGAGCCATGAAAACTCTGAAAGGTCAAGAGAAAAAATCCTGTGGTGAAGTAAGATGATCTTCGGCTTGCCAAAATTCCTCATCACTCAAAGCTCATAGATCAAGTCGTGTTTAATGTTTAATGGTTAGGAAAGTATGCGCATAAATGTTAAACTTTTCAGTTTGTGGACAAGATTTGTAGGCTATGTGTTTACATTGTGATGAACAAGGGACTACCCCTATGGCAAAAAGAGAACAAAAAATGAAATATGTGCTAATCTGTGCATCATTTAAAAATCAACACTAGAACTATTTTAGTGAGTTAAACAGCCTCTGCCTTGATGAAAAGTTGAAAGGAAATTAAAGGTCAGGAGACCCCTCCATTTCAAATGATGCCAAACATACACCTAACACAACACTCTAGCTCTTTGTGTGAAATCAGTGTAGAAAACCCCCATTTTTCAATTTAAAAGTCCATAGTGAAAAAAAAAAAGAAGTGTTTAATCGATTAAATAATGATGCATTTTCACTTGCATTCTATGGTGGCATTATAAAATTCATTTTTAAGAAGAAAAAAGAAGGCATAAATGTTTTCGCTAACTTCCTTTAGAGCCCATTAAAAAAAATATTGTTTAAAAAGTAGAAATATCTGCAAGTTAATTTTTTTTCAAATTTCACTTCAACAGGAAAAAAACAAATCTTTGTAACCATTGAGATGGCACAGAGGTACATGGTTGTAAAAAAAATCTGAAATATTTATTTTTGTACATCTGTGATTTGTTCAATGAGTATGAGGACAATTGTCTACTTAAACCAAAACCCATATTGTTATTCCTTTCACCACATGCAATATTGTGGTTGTAAGGTTAATGATAGTGATCAACAAAATTCTGATGGAAACAACAAGGCTTACCACAATGACACCATCAGACTTTTCTGTCACTGCCTGTGTCACAGCCTGCACCCTCTGCGTCACCACTTTGTCCACTGGCATGGCACACTCTATGCCAACCCTAGGGAATTTAAAAACATTTAATACTTTAAATACCAGTGGCGCATAAACGTGCCAAATCACTAATAGGCTAATAATACTAGTGTCACATTTATGCATCTGTAGGCAATGACCCTTTTCATGTTGAAAGAGTTATAATTCTTAGTTCAAAGTTCAAACTATTATCTTCTATTACTTCCTGTTCATACATTTACAATGTGTTTTGATCGACTAGCCCTTCGATTCCAACTGTTTTAAAATGATTTTTGACAATATTTTTGAGTTCGATCGATGATTGATGGTTTTTGCTTTCGCAAGGTCATCGTGTTTGACAAGAATTTGACAATTTAATCTGTTTTCGAGTAGTGGATTTTAGGTTTGTTATTGTGATAATCGATAATCAGTCTCGAGATGTGTTATCAACAACTTGAGTTTTTTCGATCCGGCCATGATTATTGATTTTGCCGGGCCAGAGGGTCATAATTTGTTAAAAATTCCTTTTTTCCCCAAACGTTTTTTAATGCAAATCTTTTGCAAAAACAATTGAACGCATAGGCTTTCTTTCTTTCTTCTTTTCTTTATCAATAACCTTCAGGTACCTTTCGGTGTCAGGTATAGGCTACATTCACATTAGAATGCTTTGTGAAAGTTTGATCACAATTTTGTGGAGAAATGAAATTTTAACAAATTTCTTAGTCTTTGTTGTAAGTTCTATCACAGGCCCAAAAAACCTGAGGTACTAAAGGGAAGTTTTAGGTAAGAGTATGCGGTACTTAAAGTGTCAAAAACACTGTGCACTGTACAAAATTTATGTCAACTAAGTTCACTAAAATGAGAGCAGCTGAAAGTTGTAGACCAAAAGGTAAAAAGGCAAATGAAAACGTAAAAACTGTTGGCTGTTGCTTCCAGCTGCATGGACATAATTAATTTTCCTCTAAGTTCTTTGCACTACATGTTTTATATCCTTTGTGTTGTTTGTTAGCTGAGGAAGAGTTATACCCAAAACATTCTGCATCATTTTGTCTTGTCCTATTGGAACGTTTTTTACATTTTTATTTGTATTTTCACATATAAACTAAGCTACAAGTTCATAGATGAATGATTAAAAGATCGAGCAAGTTTATTTGCATATCCATACTTTCAATGAACTTTTTGATGAATGGTCCTCTAGAAAAATTAGCCACATTTACATGGATTTGTCCCATCCTTTAAACTGCAATTTAGTAAAATCTTCTAAAAGCGAGAGATTTATAACTATAAAGACAAGAAGTGAAAGGCATCGAACGTCCTTCATGCCACATGGCACTCGCCTCTTAAATAAAAATGATTTTTGTTATTTCCTTTTAGTCATCATACCTATCTAACCACCCATGCATCTGTTTAGAAATAATATGAAATAACTAAATCTACTATTATGTCTACAGCTGTGATATGAGATTGACCTTGTAATTCCTCATATATACTATCTTATATGCCATTTTACTTTGTTGCAATGTTTGTATATTTTTCTATGACTTTGTCTACTATCTTATATAAATCAATTTGTATACAGTTGTGAATGAACTTACTATCAATAATTTGTGTATAATATTATCCAATGTGAGCAATATTTTCTATTGTGTATGACATCATCTATTGTGTATAATATCATCTAGTTCCATATGCCATTCTATATACTTACTTATTCTTCTAATTTTAAAAAGCACATCTGTAAAATGAATTTCCTGAATTTGGATGAATAAAAAGTATTATCATTATCATTATAGCTGCTCTCCTGGCAAACCTCAAAATCAGCTTAACTGACACAGCTGGTTATGTAAGGAGTTAATTATCCAGTTGACTATTCCTGGTCTAAAGTAATTTTGATTCTGTGTCCAACTTTCAAAAGCCGCATTCATATTATGAATTTTTGAAAACCTCTAAAAAGTTCTGAAGAATATACCTCCCCCAACTAGGATTTGATCCTAAAGTTTCTAGGTGCAGAGACATGAACACTAACCACAAGAGCTTGCAACATTTCAATCTTTACCAACCTGTAGGTGTTGTATCGGGTGATTGGTCCTTCTTCCAGAGTCGAAGCATACTTTATCTCATTGTTATACAGAATATGAGTGCCATTTCTCTGACAAATGAAAGCATGAAAATGGAAGAGGCTCAATCTTATGCAAGTTTCTTCACCGTAGTGTACAATTAAAACTGTGTAAATTTATGGATTAAGACCAAGGGGGTGATAAATCCACCTTTACTTCATTCTAGGTATTTTTCTCCTTGAAACTCAGTGAAATCCTATTAGCCACTCCCCTGACTGATCCTTTTCAGGTGTGCACGTTAAAGAACCCGTGGCAGTTTAAAATTGACAAGAGTAGGCCGCAAGGCCGCTGTCCGGGCAAAATTAATTCCTACCACAAAAGTCACAATGGGTTGATCACCTGCTTGGCTTAATACCTTGATTCAGAGAAATCCAGCCTCATGGTGCTGGCCCTACACTGTAATG
>JARBEQ010266269.1:4141-14669 GCA_030265355.1 Tritonia tetraquetra
CGCCCCCCCGCCCGCCCCCCCCCCCCCCCCCCCCCCCCCCCCCCCCCCCCCCCCCCCCCATGTCTGAAAAATCCATCAAACACAACTCTTGGGGCACAGAGGTTATCATCTTACACTTAGCAACAGATCGAAAACCTCCACAGTTCACAGCCACCATTACCTACCACCATCTTCACCCATTACTATCACTGCCCATCAATATTGTTGTCCATCATCATCCAATTACCTTATTAGTATCATCATACTATAGTGGACATAACGATGAACGTTCTGCCTTCAAAGGCTTTTGTTTGCAGGGCTCTAAAATTCTGAAAGCACGCTCATCGCATATAACTCGACTTATTGTAATGCGTGGGGATAATAATATACAAAATGACCCGCTATATTTTATTGAAAAACTCTATCTAAATCATTTTTAAAAGCTAGAAATATAGGCTACAAGCCATTCAACGTTTGTAAAAATATGAATCAGTACACTTTGGTGCGTGAACACTTATTATCGTCTGCAGTATGCAGTAGTTGAAAATACAGATCGCCTGTAAACTCTTTAGTGTGCGGCGTGCTACTACTTTTCGTATGTCGTCTGTAATACAGTCCACGGTCTCCTCAATGCTAACTTTATTCCGTTCGTAGAACGGACATTTTCTAGTATTTATCGATTCGTTACCAAAAATCATCTTAAGACTATTAAAGTTGATTTATTGAATTATCTTTGAGATATATCAAGGAAAGATAATTGGTCAACTTCTTTTTCGTTATCCCCACATTGACTAAAAACCCAGTTCGTTTCCTAGATTTCAGCACAACACTACGTTGAGAATTCACGTCTGTGTCCCTATCTCTAATAGTTTTTGGCTCCAATACCACATGGAAATTTTGGTGACACACAATTGAGCACAAGCTTGTAATTTGTTTTGTTATCCTTTCTTTCTTTCTTATCCAATTCCCTTTTACCATTACAGTGCAGGGCCAGCACTATAAGGCTGGGTTTCTCTGGATCAAGATATTAAGCCAAGCAGGTGATCGACCCACTGTGAGTGTTTTGTTATCCAAACCACATTATACCCTCAAAGAGTGTCGTGGCGTCAAGTTTGTAATAATGTATTCATATGATAAAAAGGACAGGTATTTCAGCCATACGTGAAAGCTTGGTGTCATCTTCAGAAATTCCGTGTTGCTTTTTGAGACCTGGGCTGCACTTTCGTGGAATAGGGCAAGTGTGGAAAATACCCAACGAATCACAGTAAGACTCGAACCCACGAACCTTACCAGCAACGTCCCGTTATCTAAATTCCCCGGCCAACCCAGCTCCACCATCAGTACTACGTGTTAACTGACGTTAAAGAGGAGCCGACAGCAATAACAATGAATGGTATCATTGAACTGCCCAGAGTGGTAGAACCACCCAGATCTTATCATTTGCTGAGGGGATACTCTCAAGGGCTACAGTAATTTGTTTCTTGGCCCGTCTTTGAGTAATACTGATCAGTGTGCTCATGGTGACAGTAAATAATTGTGGACACAGTGGGCTGGTCACCTGCTTGTCTGAAATTGTTTGATTAATAGAAAGTCCGGCTCTGCTAGGTCGTCTTTGGTGGTCGGGGTGTCTGCATCTGTAGCCAGTATATTGTGTGCCTTTCATGGCTTAACATAGGGCTGGACCCAAAACTGCGCTGTGGTATTAATGGGGCTCGATCAAACAAACAAACAAACAATCAATGAAAGTAGGTAAATATGTATCAGATAAACACCCAGGGAGAAGAAAAGTGGTCTAGCGTGTGAGTGACTATCTCTAGAGAGGCGGAGTTAGAGTTCGAAACTTGGGTTTGATCCCAAATGTCGACAAAACCACGTTTATTCTCTGTGATTAGTGTGGTTTTTTTTTACTTTTTCAGTAGTTTCTACGTTTATTGATACCCTTCAGTACTACACGTTAAATGGTCTCATCGTAATTGAGGTAAATTGAATAGTCCCTGATCACATTATGGAATTATCTCCGTGCCATCAATACAGTAGTCACATCTCCACCAGTCCATTACACCGGACAATCGTTATCACTCGCTCCCTGAACTCTTTCATCTTTCTTATCCAGTTCCCTGTTACCATTACAGTGTAGGGTACGTTCTATGAGGCAGATTTACTCTGGGTCAAGATAATATTAGGCCAAGCAGGTGATCAGCCCACTGTGACTTTTTGTGGCGGGAATTAATTTAGATCGGACAGCGGCCTTTCGGCCTACTCTTCTCGATTTCCAACAGCCAAGTGTTCTTTTACGTGCACAACTTACACCCGGGACCTCCGAATATATCGTCCGTCTCCGATAGGACTAGGTTCTTGATCCCACCTACCTTCATAGGATCAGGGAAGTGGCAAATAGATTTATTCCGAGTTTTGTGAATAAAAACAACTGTCGCCGCTGGGATTTGAACACGGTATCTTTCGCTTCAAAGGCCAGAACCATGCATCTGAGCCACTAGGACCCCCATAGGTAAATATGTATCAGAAAAACACACAGAGAGAAGAAAAGTGGTCTAGCGTGTGGGTGACTATCTCTAGAGAGGCGGAGTTAGAGTTCGAAACTTGGGTTTGATCCCAAATGTCGACAAAACCACGTTTGTTCTCAGTGATTAGTGTGGTTTTTTTTTTTTACTTTTTCAGTAGTTTCTACGTTTATTGATACCCTTCAGTACTACACGTTAAATGGTCTCATCGTAATTGAGGTAAATTGAATAGTCCCTGATCACATTATGGAATTATCTCCGTGCCATCAATACAGTAGTCACATTCCCACCAGTCCATTACACCGGACAGTCGTTATCACTCGCTCCCTGAACTCATGCCAGACTAATCCATCTCCATGACTGGCTGAATCGAAATATACATCTCCCGATATCACCCCCTTCAGCAGATAAATTAGAAATAGGTCACTAGGTGCGCTCATCCCACCCACGCCCATTCATTCCTCAACGCCATCTTTTCTTAGAAAGTATTTCGATGGTAGGGGAGCAAATTATTGTATCTCGAGATTTCATAGTTTTGATGCCAACAGGTTGACTGCCAATTTCTAAAAAAAGTTATTTGAATTCGACAGGATTTGTTTGTGTGACCCATTCCATCATAAAAATCAAGCGTGACATGCCAAACATGAATAATATCATGTATACTTTGGAAGAAAATCAGTAATTTTTTCTCTCCTGAAAAGCACCAATTTTTCAGATACAATGATTTGCTTCCCTACCCTTGATATATTTTTTCTCCAGCCTCGTTCTCGTATCCACCAATCAAACCTTTTCTTTTACATCCTAAAAAGAAAGAGAAATCCCATTATACCGAGAGAGGTCCGAGTGCGGGAATAATCTCCCTTGCCTCCCCTGTCCCGTCAGGGGTAGAGTTTCATCAGGGGAAAATTACCCCCTTGTTAGTTATGCCTGAGGAGGAACAGATCAAAAACTACTACGTCCCAATGGAGCCCCCGACATCCAAACAGACCCTGGCTGTTGGTTTGCCGATGTGCCACCAGACTCTTCCTGTCACGGTTATCTAATAACGCGTGTACGAGACTAAACATACTAAATGTACCGGGCAATTTGTCCGAATAGATGACTGAACAACTCAAGATAGATAAATAGATAAATAAACATTCGAATAATATGATATCCACCTATACTATCGTCTCCTTGGAACAAGATGATAGACAATAAAACCGAGGAAAAGGTATGTCCTCACGAGCATTCAGGCTCATGAAAACGGAGCTTAACCCGGTTAAAGTAACGGAAGTCACTAAAGGCTATTGATAAACAAAGAAATTATGAACGAAAGTTGGAAAACGTGAAAATGACAACAAAAAACAGCCATAAAGAAGAAACGCGGTTTAGTCGACTGTGTGGATCGGGCCCACTCTCCCCGCCTTTTCAAAGAGAATGACCCACACGCACTAACAACCGATGAATCACCGCAGTCGACGAAACCACTTTCCTTCCCAGTTGCTGTTTTTCTGACACTTCACATTATCCTATATATTATCTTATATTTCTAGTATATCCAAAGACTCCTACTTCACCCATACACCTATTCACTCACACACTCTTTCACCCACACACACCCACACACACACACACACACACACACACCTTGCTCACGTTCTTAGCAACTCACACACACACCCCCCCACACACACCCACCCACACCCACACCCACACCCACACACTCTTTCACTCACACCATAACACACACCCTGCTCACGTTCTTACCAACTGACACACACACCCACACACATTCAGAACACATTCACCAAGTACGAAGCTTAAGTGTTCCTACACTGTGTTTGAAACAGGTACTATCTGACCAGTCTACCTAAACACCATACTATCAATATGCCTTAATCAGGTGACCTAATCACAATCACTCATAATATGTGCCTAAGTGTTCGAACAATATCAAGGGTAACAATTCGGGGTGTGGTGAGTCTAGCTTGGTTTCATGAGAGAAAATCAATTTCAAGTACTTTCGCACATTCAACAATTGGACGTATTTGCTCTGTAATTCTCGCTGTTGAATATCACATTCATTATACGTATTGTGTTACTATAAACAAGTAAAGAAAATAAATGCTACTCTCTGATTGGTTTGTTACAATGTGATTACCTCCCTGAGGTTTCCCCCATAACAAACAATCGGAAGAACGGGATTTTTCTATAAATGAAAATGCATTTTCTCTAGACCAAGAAGACATGGTAAAACACAACGATAATAAGTATTATTAACACACTTTGCAAGAGTAAGATAAATATTTGACGTCTGCTATTCTAAAGTAGTCCTTTGTTTACGTCTGCTAGGTAATCTATTTTGAGACCACTGATCATCTTTCGTATTGATTTCCATTCGCCTTATGACTTTTGAATAATTTGGGTGAGTTCAATGTTCGGTATGATGGCATGACGTACACACACCAAACAAAACTAGGTCTCGTCATGCCACACATTTGGCATTTCATACATATTCATAATCCTCCACCCACTATCATACTTTCGTCATACTAGTATGACATACTTCATGCCTGCATGTAAGTGAGTGGCCACCATTAGACAAGTGCAATTCATAATTTTTTTTTCAGTGAATAAAAGGTATACCATACGTTTACGCAAACAGTATTAAATATCTGCAGCTGTTGCAATGGTAATGGTAGCATCGGAGAAGCAGTAGCAGTGGCAGTAGTAGTAGTAGTAGTAGTAGTAGTAGTAGTAGCAGTGGTAGTTTGTAGTAGTGGTAGTAGTAGTGGTAGTAGTAGTCGTATTAGTAGTAGTAGCAGTGGTAGTTTGTAGTAGTGGTAGTAGTAGCAGTAGTAGTGGTAGTAGTAGTTGTCCTCCCGACCCGTCTTAAAACACGGACCAAGGAGTCCGGCCCGCGCGCGAGTCACGGGGTCCCATTAAACCCGCGAGCGCAGTGTTAGCTAGGGCGCGTCGGTCGGCGGGGCGGAGCGAGATCGCGCGTGCCGGGACCTGAAAGATGGCGAGTAGTAGTAGTAGCAGTAGCAGTAGTTGTAGTAGTTGTTGTAGCAGTAGCAGCAGCAGCAGCTTTAGTAGTATCAATAGTGCGGGTAGTAGAAGTTGAGGAGCTAGAAAAAAGAAGAACAAAGGGGGGGGGGGGGGGAGAGAAGGAAAATGAGTAGGAGTAGAAGGCAAAAGGGGGGGGGGGGGGGAGGAAGAAGAAACAGTAATTGTAGAAGGAACAAAAATGGGGAAGTGTAAGGGTCAGGAGAGAAAGATGAAGAAATGAATTTAAATTGACAAGTGTGAGGAAAAAGGAGAGACCGAAGTAAAAATCAAGAGGGAATGAACAAAGAAAAAAAACCCGCAATGACATTTTTCTCCAATGTCTGAGTCGACAAAGTGACCAGGGTATTTATTTTGCAGATTAGGTAACATACGCTATGTGTCCAAAGTGGGCGGAGTTATGTCGCTTATATTTATTTTGCACATTAGGCAACGTACGCGGTGTCTAAAGGGGGCGGGGATACGTCGTTTGTCTTCAGCAGGAAGTCATGTGTGCATTATGGGAAGATGGCTACCGTCATATTTGACCTCTAAGGTCGTCTGATTGATGCAACGATAGATGACCGGAAATTAAGGTCATCTAATGAATATTCATAAAATTGCATACTGTCTGGGGCGCGAAACCAAGAGACGTGTGATGAGATACAAGACTTGCAAGACTAAGATAAAAGTAAGACTGTATGAATAACATTTGTTCACAACTATATCGAAAGGCACCTAGAGTTAGTGTTATCTGCGTTATCTTGTTTCAATATAGTTAGTCTTGTCTATTGAAATTTGTGTTCAACTGCTCAACACGCCTTGGTTTTTATTGTCTCGTTCTTTGATCTTTTCTATTGAGACCAAGAAAGTAAAAGATGTTATATAACATATATCTCTATTGGCATCCATCTGTATTTGTATAAGAATACGAGGGGTAAGGAAATGTATAAACTTCCAAAAGGGACAAAGTACAGGGACGCAGAACGTTCTTAAAACTTAAAACGTTAAAACGTCCAGCAGCCCCTATTTCATTGTATTTGTATAAGTAACAACATCTATTGTTTCTTTATGACGTTGTGTATCTGTATTGATAAGGCATCTCGTCTGTCTGGGGTTAAATTTGTTTCATTCTGCTGTTGCCTTATCTTTACCTGTATTCATATATCTTGGTGAGTAACTATATTAGGGTCTATGCCTGTATCTATATATATATGGTTTTCAATTGAGTGCGTTGTATCTATTCTATGGACCAACGTGCTATCCACAAAGTGACAAGTTGTCACCTGTCCGCTTCAAGCTACAATAAAATGAGGGCTCCTGGAAGTTATCAACCAAAAGGTAAAAAAGTAAAGAAAATGTAAAACTTCCAAGTGGACAAAACAAAATGACACAGGACGTTTCGGGTATAACCCTTCTTCAGCTAACAAACAACAAATACGACAAATGAGCATTAAAGGCTCTTAAGGACGTACATACTCTGGTTGTGTAGGCAATCCGTTATACTGTATTAGAGAGCTGTATTCATACTTCACATTTATTTGATTGTTATTTTATGCTGTGTATCGTTGTATTCTGAATGTATAGCTGTCTGTATCGACCATACAGTCTATATTTGTATTTCCATCTGCATCTAGATCTACATCCGAGGTACCTCAATACTAAAAACCGATAGTTAGTAACAAACGGAGAAGGTCTGGTATCGCCAACGATAATGGACCATGGCCAAACGCACCTTGAGTTAATGAATGTGTAATACACTTGGCAGATAGACATGAATGATTAAAGGTTACAATTTTTGGCCCAAGCATAAAAGTTTAAAGTTGTTAGTTTTACGCCATTGGCAACACATTTAGCTCATATCAAATAATAGTCCATCTCCGATAGGACTTGATTCCATTGGAATCATAAGGTTCAGAACCATACAACTCGAGAAAGTGCAAAGGAAAAAATCCCAACATGGCCGCCTGGGTTCGAACCCAGCACCATCTGCCCACGAAGCGAAAGCGTTGACCGCTACGCCACGAGACCCCTGACCTAAGCTGGTTGTACTATAAAATGATGACATACAAGACGTTACCCAAACAAATACACATTTATCTACAGCAATACTTACGGTTTTTGTGTCCTTTCAGCCTCATAGGGCCGGAGCTTAACCCAGTTTCGGTAGCGTGAAGCGGCCGAGTGACAACGTGTCACTTTCTAAATAAGACGCTGGTATATCGCAGAATACTGTCCCAAATCTAATTTGAGAATTGGTACCCTTTTCTACATCTGGATAAACGGAGTAAAGTTCCCCCCCCCCCCCCCAAAAAAAAAACCCCCCAAAAAACCCAACAACAACAAAACAAACAAACATACAAAAAACAACAAACCCGTAGTGCCTAAAGCCGGACTCGAACCCACGACCCTCGCCATGGAAGTCCGCTGTCTAGATCACTCGACCACCTAACCTCCATAATAAAATGTAACGATCAAAACAACGTATAAACTGGAGATCGATATCATTTCAGTTTGGATGTAGATACAATTCTAATATATAACATGAGAAATGCAAATCATTGGCAATTTGTTTAAACTTTTGCAAAAAGTAATTATAATAGAACTTATCAGGAGGACGACGGATTTAACGGGCATTTCAGCATTTAGGCTATTATTGTACTTGGTTCTGCCACGACAATAGGCTGATGGTAACCTTATTTTCTTTTATCCGAGCACATTGAAGAAATCGAACATATTATTCACGCATCGGAGAGCCACCAAGTAATTACATGGAATGGCAAGCCTGAACTAGGGGCGTCGTAGCTGTTTATATAACATATCGCTGTGCTACAGATCATAGATTGGCCAGGTCTTTTGTGGATTTCAACTTTAGACGACATGTCGTCTTGTTGATTAAACACGATTGATCCCTGTGGGTGACAATTGGAGTTTGGTGGTGTTAAGGGATTTCCTTTGTACTTTTCTTCTGATTTGACAACGTAAAATTGCCTTGTTTACTGGTATGGTGTTGTTCCTCCTTTACAATATGTGTCCAAAAAAGTTATTTCTTTCTTATTCCTGTTTACCACTACAGAGTAGGGCCAGCACTATGAGGCTAGATTTCTGTGGATCAATATATTAAGCCAAGCAAGTGATCAACCCACTGTCCAAAAAAGTATGCTTTCCAATATTATATAGATTTGGAAGTTTTGTTGTTGCATTTCTTGTAAAGGGATTTGTTTCCCTTTCAGGCAATTTGCCATTTTACAATGGTGGACATATAATCAATCATAATGAATCCTAAATACATTAAACATTACATTAGACATATTACATAGCATTACAATACATAATCACAAAAATGCAAGAGATACGTGTGGCCTCGACTCTCATTCATCCCCTACCATTGATGGGTCGCCGCAGTGCAGCGCCCCGTGAGTTAGGGCAGTCTTGCTCAAGGACACGGCCAAACATATATCAGCAGGTAAGATTCGAACCAGCGTCGTTCTGATTGCAGGGCGAACACCGTACCCCTGAGCTACAACGCCCCCTTGCACAGATACTGTGGCATATATAGAGAAAAAAATCACCCTAAACCTCTCAAACCACTATGAACAAAAAATAAACAGGCAATTTAGGCTTTGACAAGCCCCTAGGGCCTTAGACGATTCAATGACCACATTGAGGGGTCTCACATTGAGTGGACGTTGGTAAAGCTCACGCGCCATGGGAATGCTCAAGACATATCATTATTGGGGAAGGCGAAGACAAAAACAAAAACAAAATAGCCATGAAGAAAATATATAATATGTCTAAGAGCTGCCAATTAGACGAATTGAAGCACACTGGACACAAGAATGGGAAAAAATATATTATATTAATATGCGAAGAAATTGCCGCAGGGTTGGAGATCGGAAAGGGGGGGGGGGGGGGAGAGAAAGAACGCGGAAAGGGAGACATAGATAGATAGATACACATTAACTTATAGCAATAAGGGTAGTCGTCGTCGTTATCACCGGGGTTAATTAGTATGATTATTAGTAGTAGCATTAGTTATTAGTAAGTGGGAGAAACATTTTCATTCATCATAATTATTATCATTGTTATCATCATCATCATCATCATCACTACAACTACTACTACCAAAGATAATCAAAAATAAGATAGTAGTAGTAGTGGTGGTGGTAGCACTAGCAGTAATAGAATCCTCGTCAATGGCGGGGCATCGATTATTGTGGTTGTTGTCCAAACAACACTACCTAAGGATAACTTGTGTTGCTGTTTCTCAGAGTTGCTTTTCCGCCACAATCTAATTGAATCCTGGTCTGTCTGTAAACTTCTTGACCCACTGACTTTCCAATTTGAGATGGGACCAAGATAAACAATACCGACTGAGAAGAAAATGAAAAGTAGTTGTCCGCCCCGCCCCACACCCCGACCAGTAAAATGGAGGGTACACACAGTGTAAACGGCAAGTTGAATCGATTCAACTCCTACAACAGGGTGCTTCCCATCCATCCACCCCCGATAAAGGGAGAGTGAGAACAAATATAATTGAGGGAAAGAGATCATATGAGTTTGCTAATTCTTACGATAATACTAGCCTTTGCAAAGCGCTGGGAAATCACACTCGACTCATTACGACAACCCCAGTCATTCTAAAGCGCTGGGAAATCACACTCGACTCTTTACGACAACCCCAGTCATTCTAAAGCGCTGGGAAGTCACACTCGACTCATTACGACAACCCCAGTCATTCCAAAGCGCTGGGAAATCACACTCGACTCTTTACGACAACCCCAGTCATTCCAAAGCGCTGGGAAATCACACTCGACTCATTACGACAACCCCAGTCATTCCAAAGCACTGGGAAATCACATTCGACTCATTACGACAACCCCAGTCATTCCAAAGCGCTGGGAAATCACACTCGACTCTTTACGACAACCCCAGTCATTCCAAAGCGCTGGGAAATCACACTCGACTCATTACGACAACCCCAGTCATTCCAAAGC
>JARBEQ010266281.1:0-10159 GCA_030265355.1 Tritonia tetraquetra
ATATATCAGTGTATGTGTGCATGTGTGTGCACAACAAGGACTCACATTTGTATGATATATATGTCTACCTATCGTCCTTTTCCCATCCTTCCTCCTCAATAAGGTATAATAAGCTAAATCAATATTCATTTGCCCCAGACTAACAAAGAGTAACCAGCTAGTCTTTGCATGTCTGATATTTGACCACCAACGGCGGTCGTCAAAGATCCATTCAACTGTTCCTTTGTATTTACTTGAAAATATGGATGTATTTTGTTGTGTTCGTTTGTTGTATAGGTACAGTTAAAATAATATTTTCTCTTGATGTTGAACTTAAATTATGTATTGATGCATTTTCCTGTTTCCTTGATGTTACAGATAAAATTATTGGTGCAGTATTTCGTTCCCGTCTATATTTTTGTGTTGTTGTAATTGAAGATCTTAATGTTCTCCTTTAAAAGATGTAATGACTAGACAACATTTGATTTACTTTTTGATCTATCATCATTATTATTGTCTTCGGGTTTTCATCAACCATGAGTGTTACCAATGATTTATTTTCCGCAATTTTACACTAGGGCCTATGTCAGAAAGCTGAGATTCATTTTCGTCTACAGGTCTACCCATACAATTGTGTGGGGTCGCCGCTGCGCGTTCCTGTTCTCCATTCCCTTCTATTTTCAGCCATAGTCTCCTCTAATTCAACTGTTTCATGTCTTCATCTATGCAGTCCTATAGCCTTCTTCTTGGTCTACCCGTCTTCCTAGTTACAAAATAACATCTCTCTAACTCTTCTGCCTAAATACCTTTCATGACTCCTCAATAATAAAATAGCACGTGTCATCTCAGACGCATCTCTCTATTAGACATGGGCACATCTTCATCTCTGTCACTTTCATCTGCTTTCGTGTGCTTTGGTGACTGCTACGGTTTCCCTATCATACATCATTGCTGGCCTAAAAATATACGTTTTTACCTTAACTCTTGCTGGTACTTTCTTGTTACACATAATGACTGTCATTTTCATATAACTGCTCCATCCTGTCTACATTCTTCGGGCAACCTCTATATCACTTCGTCCGTCCTCCTGTATTGTTGACCCAAGGTATTGAAACTCTCCAAGTAACTTAATACTCTCTTGCTGGTGGTTACTTCCTCCTATTTATTGTAGGTATCCATTTTCTTCCGGATTACTTTCATGCCCCTAATTTCCAAAGCTTGGTCCAGAGTTCAAGCTTTCCCTCAGCTTCCTCCTCCCTGCTGTCAGTGCACAGAACAAAATCATCTGCAAACATCATATCCCATGGAGTTTTCCTTCGTATGCTGTCTGATAAACAATCCATAATGATTGCAAAAAGCAACGGACTTAGTGGTGAACTCTGATGCACTCCAACTTCAAAAGGGTCACTTAATCCCCCTAGGCATCTGACTTGTGTTAGGCTGCCTTGGTCCATGTCCTTGATAAAACATACATAATTTTCAGGAATGTCTTCAAGCCGTGGGCAGTTCCATAGTTCTTCTCTTGGTACGCGGTCAAATGCCTTTTTCTGTTTCTATGAAAACTCAGTGCAAACCCTGCTGTGATGTCCTTCCCAGAACTTTTCAATCGGAAGTCGGAGGGCATATAGCATCCGTTGCTGTTGGTCGCTGATGGTAGCAATCTCTTGGAGGCGACTATCAATAATATGCTCCCATATTTTCACTGAGTTTGACGTTAGCTTGATGCCTCGGCAATTCCCACATTCCTGTATGTCACCTTGTCACATTTGCCCTTGCATTTTGGGACCAGCATATCATATCAACATTCCTCTAGCACAGATAGCTGAGATTGTCAAATTCAAATAACCAAGCCTTCTTATTTATGATATCATTTCTTTATTGCTCAATTACATTTGATTTGAATGATTAACTCATACATATATAAATATGCTTTGTTGTTGTCTTTGTTGTTGTTATTCTGATCAATAAAGTCAGTGTAATGTGCAATTGTTTGTTGTTTGTTTGATGAAAACTCATTAACACCGTAGCACAGTGTTGGGGCCAACCCCATTTTCAGTCATGAAAAGATACCCAGTATAATTGCAGGCACCCCGATCATCAAACAAGGCTAAACAAGGCTAAAGTAAACTCGTGACGCCTGTAAAAGGGGCTTCCCAAATGTAGTGGCTACGTCACCAGCCTCTGTATCCCAAGGACCGGGGTTCAATTCTCGCGTTGTGCAGGGTGTTTTCCTCTGAACCTTTCACAGTTTTCATGGCTTTGCCCAGGAGATTCACGTGGAATATCTCAAGCTCTGTTTAACCGCCTTTCATGTGCCCCTTTTGTGTTGAAAATGACGTAAAGATTCAAACGTTACACTTTCAAAAGAAAGTACAGAAATAATATTAATATGAAAGTAGAATGTAACATTGGACAGAGATTCAGATGTTGTCACCTAGATAATATGACAAGCCATTTCAACCTCTTTCTTTTTGATTGTGATCATTTTTCGTTTTTGTGTAACGACCTGATGAGTATCTTGAAAGACCGCTTGTCGATGTGTTCTTGGATAAGATACTTGTCTATTTATTTCAAAATACTCCGATAAAATGAATGTTGGTGATTTAATTGTTGTGATTTCAAGCCGTGCTCTGATAAAACCCATTTTATACCATGGACATTACTGGCGTTAAGAGAAGAAAACCCCATTAAATAACTTTCATATTTCACATGTGAAATACCAATAATTCCTCCGCGATCTAATGACCTATATTAGCTACATGTAATGTAGAGACGCGATTTTCGTTTTTGAATGATAAATAGTAAACACACGCTTTCATTTTGTAAAAAAAATCTCTATTGTATGGAACTTGTTTGATCGAACCGCATCAATCCCGTACAAAGCAATGTTGGGGCCAACCCCATGTTCAGCCATAAAAGATACATACGATACCCGGTATAAATCCAGGCACCCCGACCACCAAGCAGGGCTGAACACAGGGTTGGAAATCCTCTGGATCAAAGAATTTAAGACAAGCAGGTGATCGGCCCACTCTGTCCTAAACTCTTTATTGACACCATGCGCAATACACTGGGCATTATACATTATAATCAAGGTCAATAAACACATTAATATAGCCCTTGTGGTCACCTCCTCAGCTATGTAAGAACTGGGAGAATTTACCACATTGGGCGTATATCTACACCATGGGACCATTTCGATGGCTTTGTGTGATGTTTTTTTTTATCCGCGTTACCGGATCCCATTGCGCTAGCGTAGTCCGCCATCAGTCTGACTAGTGTAGTGTAGCACTTTGTGTCTTGATGTCACTTGGACACGAGCTGATGTTCCTGCTCAGGAAAACATTGGTGTGATTTGCTTCTTTGTGATTGTGCCAATGTGCTCATTCCAAGACAACTTGCCGCTAGTATTGAGGCCCAGGAACATTGCTGTCTTCACAGGTGTGGTTTTTGCTTGTTGGTCATGCGCAATACCTTACATTTATCGGGATTTAACTGCATTATCATTTTTGTAAGTACTGTATTATAAATCATAACATCTCATTATTGTAATGAGAGCAATACTACATCAATTGACGTGATTAGTGGTCGGCCAGAGACAAAAGTAAAAGATAACCCACAGAGACTCTACCCTTAAACATTGACAATTCAGTCAAAATTGTTGACTACATGGTTCAAAATTGTATTTATTTTGTTAGATATTCGTATATTTTTTAACCCTGTGTGTGAATAAAATTGCAAATACATAATTGTTTCAACAAAAAATGGAAGAGGTAGATGTTTTTAGAGGAGGAAAGGGAAGAAAACAGAATAGCTAGACTCTATTGGAAGCATAACATGATTAGAACACCATAAGGCACCGTGTGTGTATGATCGACTATTGTGGTGGATAATGTCCAACCTAGTTTATAAGGCATCGTGTGCTCAAAGACCAATGACTTCATTGTATGTCTTTATTGAATGGAAATGGTGGAATTAAGAAACTCATAACGACTCTCGATAGATAAATTCAGAATTATAATTTATTGTATTTTCTGTAAAGTCAACGGTCCATCCAACCAGTTCTGATCGGGTCCAAACTTGGGCAGTTCTATTTTGTAATAGCTATAGAATATGGGTACTATCCCACTGTGTCTATCAACCTACATCATTCTTTATTCGTACCAAAACCAATAAACAGGAGTAATCATAAACGGGCCAATAAACAATTGATGTCGCCAATTTGCGATAACCATTGAAATATAAATTACAGCTGATAACCCTTTTCCCTCTGAGTTTGATAATCGCCGTTCACTTTCCTGCAAAATGGACATGTGGTTTTACTTGGAGCATCGGGTCTATAGATATCAAATACATCTGCAGGGAGAGGAAGCATACAGCTGAACATGATAATGATGATAATAATAATAATAATGATAATAATAATAATCTGCGAATGTATAGAGTGCCTTCCCTCGTACCAGCTATAGAATATGGGTACTATCCCACTGTGTCTATCAACCTACATCATCCTTTATTCGCACCAAAACGAATAAACAGGAGTAATCATGAACGGGCCAATAAACAATTTATGTCACCCTGGTGGTGTCCTCTAATCTGTGAGAACTGGGCCAATCATCACTTTGGGCTAGTTTTATATCATACTATGGTGTATTCGTCGTGTTTGTAAAGTGTATTCAGAGGATAGTGAACAGGAGAAGAAAAACTTGAGAAATTTTGTTTATAAAGTATTCGAAGCATGCATAGTTATGTTTTGTTTGTAAATTCAACTCCACGATTCTTGGCTCACACTTCGTCTTCTAAAGAATAATCCATCAGTATCTCTTGGACTTGGAGTGTTGGCAGGGGAAGAGGGAGAATCTGAAAAATGAAATAATGATATAAGTTGATATCAGTGAAAGTATTGATTCGATATTTTAGAAGTCAATGTGTACGAGCATCATATTCCATGTTCCACGCACATGTTGCTTATATTGACCATCTGAGTTGATATACCAAGACCATGTCAAGTTTAATATAGTAGTAGTAGTAGAAGTGGTGGTAGTGGTAGTGGTAGTTGTTTTGGAATTCTCTCTCAGCGAAAACTAGAAACCGTAAAACTTTTCATTCTTTTATAAAATCATTAAAAACTGAACTTGATGGAGTTAGGCGCAATACAAATATTCACCATTATTATTATTATTAACTTCATGTATATAAGGCCAGAAGACGCTATGCCACTGAAATATAGAAAGAGTAACAAAGCGTCTTCGAGGCTTTATTCTCCCTTTGTACGTTTCCATTTATGCCTTCTGGTATCTGTGTATATTTCAAAAGCTTTTATTTCGTTTCAAACCAAAAAACAAACGTATGTGAAAGGGCCCAGAGTAGACCTTAGTTTTGGACGTTATAATCGATAAAGTAGAAAAACAAAGTTTAGTTGTTCAATCACAAGTATTAAATCACAATGGGTATCGGATGTTATACTTACACGGCCGGTGAGTCTTTGGAGGCAGGCTTATACCGTGGCCGCCTAGAAGTGTCCTTTCTGTTTTGTGTTACACATACACAGTATTGGAATAGGCACTTGGTGAATACACTCAAAGCTGTAGTTTGTCAGATGAATTGAAAATAAATAATCAAAGTAAGCAAGTGTGCTCGAGGATCCGGTTTCAAATATGTTTTTTGAGCCAAAAAAGATACATTAAATGAAGGGAGACTAAAAATGTTGAATTGTGAACATCATTATAATGTCTATGCATCGGTTTTTTTGTTAACTTCTAATCGTACATTCGTATTTTGTTACAGCTAAATATTATTTCCAGTGTGACATATTTTTCCTCTTTTCTCAAGTATGTTCTTTAAATCTATCTCCAAGAGACAGTGCTGGTAAAGCGGAGTAAGACGATAATTCGTCTTCTTCTGGACAGAGCATTGTTCTATCACAAATTACCGTCCCAACGTCCAGGCACCTATCTCTACAGTTCGTGTTTTGGTAATCTAAGGAAAGTTTCCCGCTGGTCACATTCAATATTGTTCTCAATGCTACGTTAATTCTATGAATGTCAAAATCTCAATAGTTCTCTTAGACTTCTCTCTCTCTCCCATTTTCTCTCTGTCTATCACTCTCTATCTCTGTCTCTGTCTCTCACACTCTTATTCTCTATCTCTGTATCTCCCTTTATCTCTCTCCTCTCTCTCTCTCTTTCTCTCTCTCCCTCTCTCTCTTTCTCTCTCTCCCTCTCTTTTCCTCTCTCTCTCTCTGTTTCTTTCTATCTCCATATTGCTCTCTCTCTCAAACACACATACACACACATCTCTCTCTCTCTCTCTCTCTCTCTCTCTCTCTCTCTCTCTCCTTCTCGTTTCTCTATCTCCCCCGACGAAACTCCATGAGAGTTGTTTAATAATCAACTTTCTTTCTTTCTTATCCAATTCCCTTTTACCATTACAGTGTGGGGCCAGCGCTATGAGGCTGGATTTCTCTGGATCAAGATATTAAGCCAAGCAGGTGATCAACCCACTGTGCTGGCCCTACACTGTAATCGTAAAATGGAATTGGATAAGAAAGAAAGAAAGAGGATTAACCCTAAAAAATATAATCTCTTACTTTTGAAATCTGCTTCATGCTGAAGGCAATAAGAAAGAGCATGACGAGTAAACTTTTTTAGCGTCGGTTTACTGATGTTTTCATTATTCAAATGGCTAAAAGGGGATATATGAGCGTGGCCAGATGACCCTGAAAAATGGACGATGCCTGAAATAAATAGAGTATGCTTCATTCATGACATTCATTTTGTGTATTTCAATGATGAATTTCAGACCAAAGAAAAAAAAAGAAATGCTCCTGAGCTTTAATGTATACAAATGTTGATAGTTCCTTCCCTCTATCAATGATCATATAAAAATTGCCACTTCTTCAAATCTAAGATGTAAATCTATAGATAAACTATATTGGTTACCAAAGTTATTAACGACAAATGTACATTGAAGGTATGAACATTAAAATCAAATCAAATAAAAGAAAGAAAATGAAAAAAATCTAAGTTGATACAGACCTTCTAATAATCTGTCCAAAACTGTCAAGTAGATCTGTCAAAAGAAAATCATTCATTGCTGTTAAGTAACTTATTAACTATATATGTGGTACTAAACAGCCTAAATTGGCAGCACCTCAATAAGTGTGTCGTGTGACGTAGTGAGAGAACTCGAGAATCAGGGAGGAGGAAGAAACATGGCTGCTGAATGACAGCACGAACAGTGTAGCCACTAGGATGGAAAAAACAGTTTATTACTTGAATTGCATTCAATTGTCTTCAATGACGTTAGTATATTATTTTATAAAGAAAGATATACAACACTGAGCATGAAACATTTTCTAAATAACAGACTGACTATAACAGGCCCGGAGTCCATCTACACACCGATCTCTTGATAAGGAGATGGGCTTGATTATCTGAGAAAAGAAGAAAGGTGTTTCTGTATGATAAGAATTTGAACAAAATATTTCAGCACTTAGTTGCCCCCAATCTATCCATTCAAGTCCATGAAATTGTAAAAACCATCCTCACTTTGCATTCTTTGGTAGCAGCTCCTTGGTTTTCCACAAAACTATTGTTTATCAACAGACTTGTCACCCCTGCAAAGAAAGGTTAAATGAAAAAATTAAAGAAAAGAATGTTACAAACAGTATGAAAAATTAAGGTGGTCACAGGACAAGAGGATACATGACGTGATGGGTACAGTACAGTGAAGCCTCATTATACCATCTCCTATTAAACCGTAATGCCTGTTTTTAACCATGTTACAAATCTGATATTACATTCACTTAACATTTTTTTCTTAAAAGTATAAAGTTATTAGTTTTACACCATTGGCAACACATTATAGGTCATATCAAAGACGGAACCTCCAAATTATAGTCCATCTCCGATAGAACTTGATTCCAATGGAATCATCAGTGCCAGAGCCATAAAACTTGAGAAAGTTCAAAGGAAAAAATCATGCTCGCTAAGCGAAAGTGTTAACTGCTACGCCACTAGGCCCAAATCTTTTTCCTAATAACACCAACTTTCTTTGGTCCCAGATTTGGCAGTATAACAAGATTATACTGTACAAACTGAAAATATTAATTTCCCATGTTTGTGTGTTAGGAGAGAAGAACAATTTGAAATAGGGAGATAACAGTTTGACTTCAAAGAATGAGAAAAAAATGGAGACCCTACCAGAAACATCATCCGATGCCAGATTGGACATTTCAAAATTACAGTCAGGGAGCAAATTACTTTGTATTAATGCAATGTTTACCTGTAAGAATTTGATTCTGTTGATGTACAATGTCGTCACATCTGTGTTCACACATGGCAATAAGAGTTTGAGACAAGTTGGTCCGGTATTGTGCTTCCTTCAAACATCTACAAGAAATGTATTGATAGTAAATTAGAAATAGTGGAAAAAAAAATAAAAAATCCAAAATTTCACACACACGAGGTGAAACTGAACACAAGTTAAGAAGTTCAAAATCAGATTATCCTCTAAAATAAAACAAATTTACCTCATTAATGCTGAAAGCAATATTGGGACTTATCTTATGTCAACCCCTGATTAAAGCATAGATGTCACTTGCATGTCTGGTAATGATGCAAGTGCCCATCCACCTTGATATCACAAACCAAAATGTTATGGTTGGTTAAAACCAAGCCCCAACATGAAGGGTTGAGAGGAGCGAAAATAAATTTTAAGTGCAAGTCTTCTAGCGTTCATTTTATCCAACTTAGGGAAATAGTGACTAGAATATCAGTAAACCTCTCACAAGATTTATATTTTGAAGATATAAAAACGAAAAAAAAGGAAAAATTCCAACTTACAAAGCAAGATGAGAATATAAGTTGTATGCACCAACTTTGTGAAGATCCCACATGAATTCTAATGTCAATCCACGCTGTAATAAAAAGATGTCAAAATAATGATAATATTGTATAGCATGAAAAAATCTCTCCACTTTTAAAAACTAACGATACAATTAAATTTTATAGAATTATTCAGACAAAAATAAGGGAATTTGTGAATAATAACAATCCCCACATCCTTTTCATTTAATCCTTTACAGGCTACATAATTTAGGAACACAAAGGGGTTTTATAGTTCATCTGTAAATAAAAAAAAGCATGCAAAGAAAGGTGTGAAGATCCTATAATAGATGTAATGTACCTTTGAGATCCACGAAGAAAAGAGACCAGGGATAAAAACACCTTGTTGAATACTTTCTTTGATAAGATCCAGGCAAATGCTCCAATCTTTCTGATAAAATCATTTGAAAAAAAGTGACAGGGTATAAAATGTGTTCCCCACTACAGAGAAAGGTTATACAAAGACACTTTATTGTTAGGTTGTACATCTTAAACATACAGCCAAGATGTTTGTACGCAAGGCAGCAAAAAAACCCTTATGGTTAAAGTGGAGGTTGTCATTAGCTTGTCTGTCATTCTGTAATGGACATATTGTTGGTTCAAGCATTTCTTTCCTTATCAGTTTCCATTTTATCTTTTCATGTCAGAGTGTCAGGTTTATTTATATATCATGAACATGGCTTATTTAACTCCTCAGGATTCTTTTCTGCTCTCTTCACAAAATCAGTCATAACTTCCATCTCAGGCTTGCCTTATGTTTTCAAATTGGTTGACACTCAAAACAACACAAAAATTAACCAACCTTAACATGGTTTGGAGAAAGCGATGACTGGTTATCACTACTCTGCTGGGCGAGTCTAATGACTTCTTTAGCTAGGGCTGGTGTGGACAGCATGGATTTATGAGACACTCCATGCTTGGATTCTTGCATCTCCATACACGTGACCGACAGTAAGTCTAAAATAAACATGATAACAAATTATAGAATTATCTTCATGATATTAACTCTTACAAAGAAGAAGGGATTATGGCAAAGATCAACAAAAAGTGAGAGTTGGAGTTCCTCTAAGTCTCTCCAATGTCAATGAGGCACTTTAAAGCTGGCAAGCCAAGCTCAAGCTTTTGCTGAAATCCATCATGGAAGAACAAGTAAGGTTTGAGACAAATGACATGAAATCACTATAGAAAATTGCACCAAATGACATGGTAATCAAAGAGACACAACAAGACGAAGACAGGGAAAGAGTCCAAAAAGCAATTCAGCAGGTGGAAGAATGCTCTAATTGATAAAG
>JARBEQ010266292.1:0-10159 GCA_030265355.1 Tritonia tetraquetra
TATTATTATTATTATTATTATTATTATTATTATTATTATTATTATTATTGCTTGATTAAAAATACGTTGCTATTGCCTTCTATTGAAATCGACAAATTCTGAAACTGTCGAGAGTATAATTCAAGCAACTCTAAGTGAACAAATCACATCAATCCAAGGGAAATTAACTCTAAATTGTCTTCGCTCATTATATAGTGAAAAACGCCCAGTTGACTATCTTGTGTATCTATCATCTTTTGTAATACTATAACATCTATACATTCCGACTTTTTATGTTCTGCTTTAACGAAACCGGTCGCATATTACCAACAGCTAAACGATAACAACTAACCTGCTCATGTATTCTTAACAGTAGGATTTATAAAACGTTCAAGGTCATAGATTCGGCATTTCATAGATAACCCCAATATTTTCTCAAGTTGTTTTTGGCTTAAACAGATTTCTCTACTATTTATTCTTTTTTTTCTTTTTTCGTTGATATTGAAGATGTTCTAATGTTATGTGGTAATCCTTAAGACCATTTACGTCGGTGGCACACTAGTTGCATAACCAGACGTCTCTCTGTCGCACAATAAATGCAGTCAACAACTGAAGTTGATAGAGCACACCACACGAGTCACGCTTAGTCGTGCAGTGGTTGACTGCATGTCATAAGACCAAAGATCATCTACAATAAGATATTCAACTCGGCGTATTTCACTATATATTGAGTGAGGAGATTTTAAGAGTAGTTTCCATTGCCCCTTGTGTGATGGTTGTGCCATAGCCTGCACCGGATATAACGCATTTTATGATTTTGAGGCGGTATTTTTTAGTTCACATAATTTTGATAAAAGAATGCATTACTACCAGTCATTTTGTATCGAGTATTGAACGCACAAAAAAATAAGAGAATTATGGGAACACACGATAATAAAGGGACATCACTCTCATTCATCACCGGTAAAAGGCATTGTGTTGACTATCTTATTGTCGAATATCTTTGGTAAGACTTGGAGTGATAAGCAGTCGTCTGTTTCTACGACAAGTGTGACACAGGTGTTAAATTGATTGGACTGGTGCTTAGCATTGATTACAGGTTGTTAGCGTGAAGCGGTCAGGTGATGATTTGTCAATTTGTGGATAGTGGAAAATTCTCTCAGTTTTTAGCATGGCCGAGAAGGTGACCATAAGGGCAACAGTTATTCATTTATTGGCCTCATTTTATGATTGATACTGTTCAGTGTGTTGCTTATGGTGCCCGTAAAATATGATGGGTACAGTGGGCTGATCACTTTCTTGTGTGAAATCCTGGGATCCATAGGTTTTTCAGCTCTATGTTTTGCCACATGTGGCGGGCATGCACCACTTGTGACAGAACAGGGAGCTGGCCCCAACACTGCTTTGCGGGTCTTGATAAAAAACAATGGATAGGGCGATAGTCTATGTCAGTTTTAATTCCCAAACTCTTTAATGAGGACGCATCTGTTTGGAAAAAAAACGTTTATTTGATATGGAATAAAGTTTCTTGTCCAAGGAAACAACGAGGCGCCAGACGTGAGATTCGAACTCACGACCCTTGGTATGTATGCTACTGTCTTAACCATTTCGCCACATCCCTGTGATTCCATTGTTATTGTTGCTGGTTCTTCGAATCTTCTGGACCCCAAAAGATCGCAAACGAAGAGTTGCTAAGGCGATGCAAGCAGGAGGACACGGCGATCATCACCAAAAGAAGGTGGAGCTGGATTGGGCATGTGCTGAGGAAGGAATCAGACTTAATAGCTAGGACAGAACTTCACTGGACTGCGAAAGGTAAAAGAAAGAAAGGGAGACCAAGAACAACCTGGAAAAGGACAGTAGAAAGTGAGATGAAAGTCTTGCATCAGATATGGGGACCCTTGACAAAGATGGCGCAAGACAGATTGGAGTGGAAGGCCTTTGTCGCTGCCCGAAACACCACTGGGTGTAATGGGATCAAGTAAGTAAGTTAACCATTTCGCTACATCCCTTCTATTGTGTTGTTATTGCAGTTGTTCGTATATTGTATTGATTATGATTTAATGGGTCGTGTAGGGCTTAGTGATAGATATATACTTTATCAATAGCGTATGGGTACCCACAAGGGCTACAGTAATTGTGGTTACTGGTCCATCTTTGATCAATGCTTTTCGGTGTATTGGTGCCAGTAAAGAGTTGTGGACACAGTGGGCTGCTTGTCTGAAACTCTCTGGTCCAGAGAGTTCCTGGCTCTGTGTTCAGTCGTGTTTGGTGGTCGGGGTACCTGCATTTATGGCAGATATCTTGTGCGCTATCCACGGCTGAATCTAGGGCTGGTCTCAACACTGCTGTGAGGTATTAATGGGGCTCGATCAAACAAACAAATATGTGAGGAAACGTAAGCGTAGTTTCCCTTGCATCTTAGATGATAGTTGTGCCATAGCGTGCACAGCGCATGTTATGATTTTGGTGCGATATTATTTTAGTTCAGATAATTTTGATAAAAGAATGCATTACGACCATGCCATTTTGGATCGAGTATTGAACGCACCAAAACAATGAGAGAAGTCTGGGAACACTAGCTAATAAAGGGACATCACTCTCATGCAGCCTCTTATTGTAGATGATCTTTGATGATATCGTCGTTGTCCCGTTACAACCACAGCCATTGTGAATGACAATGCATAGGACATGTCTCGATAACACGAAAGCTGAGTGGGTCTGAGTGGGTCTGAGTGGGTCTGAGTGGGTGCTTCATCTTGGGACGTCAAACACTCTTGTCGCTACATTTGTAAATGGGCGTCCACAGAGAGAACGCGTGTTGTTTGCATTGGGGAAAAGAACAATGGAGAGCAACAAGCGTTCAATCTGTGGCCGCCCTAATGAAGTCTGCCCTATAACTGTGCAAACCCCTACTTAGGTCAAATGTATTGTTAATAATCATCATGCAAAGCTGGAGAACAAACGGCCAGCCGCATACTCCAAGAGTGCACAAACCTCGCGCCCCTTCAGATCCAAATTTTGGCCCAAACATTGTGACCTAAACCAAAAATTATGGGGCACTGCTGATGACCTAAGGAAAACGTTCCAGTTCACAACATCTGCTGAAATTAGACTGTAGACAACCATCCAACGCGAAGTAGAAGTAATTTGTTTTTTGGCCCTCTTTGATTAATACTGATCAGTGTATTGCTTGTGGTGCCAGTAAAGGGTTGTGGACACAGTGGGCTGATCACCTGCTTGTCTGAGACTCTCTGATCCAAAGAGTTTCCGGCTCTGTGTTCAGTCGTGTTTGGTGGTCGGGGTACCTGCATTAATGGCAGGTATCTTGTGTGCCTTTCATGGCGGAACATAGGGCTGGCCCCAACACTGCTCTGTGGTTTTAATGGGGCTCAATCAAACAAACAAACAAACAATAAGTTCATACTATATTTTTGTCCTTTCTGGACACACTGTCACTGTCGTGTTTGAAAGCAGCAGTTTAGGAGATGAAACCAGCAAAGCAACTTACACATGGCATCATATGGATTACTACAACATTCCATATAATCTTTAAAAAGTTCTAAAGTTTGAAGTTTAACACAGACATAACAGTCATATCAAAGGGGGTTCAACAGAACTTGAGAAGATTCCACGTGAATCTCCAAGGAAGAGCCTTGAAAACTCTGAAAGACGGAAGAGAAGTTGTCGAGAGATAACGAGCGTCGTAGCCCAGTGAGAGTAGTAATAGCTAGAGACAGAGACCACTCTCTAACCAACTGAGCTAATTAGCCACCTAATATTTCTGACACTGTGACACATAGAGCATGACCTGGTTGTGGATATGGGCTATATAAATGCTTTGTATTATTATTATTATCATCATTATTTTTTCATTGTTCAGTCGTGTTTGGTGGTCTCAAGACTGAACATAGGGCTGACCCCAACACTGCTCTGTGGTATTAATATATAACTTATCATCAGTGCCGACTCCATTTTCATTACGGTATATTAAGTATGGTTTACCTAGCAACATTTCAATAGACAGATTAGTATATTTTATAAGTAATTTTTTTGTTCTTTCTTTCTTTCTCATTCAGTTCCCCTTTACCAATACAGTGTAGGGCCAGCACTATGAGGCTGGATTTCTGTGGATCAAGATATTAAGCCAAGCAGGTGATCAACCCACTGTGAGTAATTTTTTTTGTGTGTGCAGATATTGTAAGATTTGTGGTCATATGCAGGCATGCCAGCTACAGAAAATATAGAAACACATTCTCACACAACTGAGGTCCTGGTCTTATCACACAGGGACATGGTAGGTACAAGCAAAAAGACCAGTTCTACGAACGGTAATGATACTTATGAGTTGTGAAGGAAGGGGTGGGATGGTGTGCGGTGGAAGTTATTTCAATTTCAGCTTTGCCATCTTGACAACAATTAATGTTTCCATTGCGCTCCAAACCCTCTACTTGCATTGCAATGTGTGAACAATATACAACAGGCCGCAAAATGAAAGAAATAGAGAGGATGAAAACAAAAAAGGAGAATAATAAACACATACCAAACAAATTGCCTTTAGGAAATCAACTAAAGCACACAACTTGACTGTTGGAAGCATAACAAATTATAATAACACAGCGAGGCATTGTGCGCTCAGAACATGATGATGTCATCTTACTCTAAGTGGAAGTAAGGAAAATCAAGAATGCCGATTCATAAAATTAGAGGACACAAAACATTTTCTATAAAATCAACTACCCTACCGATCCAATATTCAATATGCTAGGAACCTTCCCCAACTAAATTGTAAACCACATGCAAAATTTCGTCGCAACTGGTGCGGTAGGAACTGAGAACATTTGTGACAAAAATCGGGCTTACTCATTTAGATATGTAGATGACAATACAATAGGTTAAATGATGCAAATGAGAAAAAGAAAGAAGCAACTCCCCTTCCCCTCACCCCAACTGTCCCCCACCTACCTCTCATTGACGTCCAGTCTGTGATACAATGTTTGTATAAACATGTCATTCTTAAGCATGTCCTCCAAAACGTACAATCTGTGACAGATGGGAAAACAATAAGGTTCAAGAAAAATATCGACAAGAATAAAAAAATTAATAAATAAGGAGTGTTACTCTTTCATTGCTTTACATCAAACTGCGTGGCTTTGCTGGTGGTTGAATTACTGAGGATTGAATTGTTCTTAAACTTTAAAAAATTGAAAGTGGGGTTGGGATACATGCATATGCATAACACCATAACTAAAAAACAAATTAAATCAGTTTTTAGTTACAGCTGAGAGATTATAATCATAAAAGTCTATAGAAATTTGTTTACTGGCTTCTTTTTTATTCTCATAGGACAATGTGTATAGAGTCCACAGGGCCAACATGAACAGATTGACATTTTGACACTGACATGGGCTCAACTGGAGAGACACGCTCAGAATCAGAATGCTGGCCCTACACTGTAATGGTAAAAGGGAATTGGATAAGAAAGAAAGAAAGAAGAAAGGCACAGACACTTTATAGGTGTTAAAGGGATATAATGGGCCAACTGCAACACTCAGTAATCAAAATTTCAGAAGTCAAAGAATCATCAACAATTTTAAAAAGTTACACAACTTGATATGACGAATATCAGAATATCAATATTAGAGTGACAAAGTGGACTGATCACTTGCGTGTCTGAAATTATTTGATCGCCAGCATTTCTGGCTCTGTATTCAGCCAAACCTTATGGTAAGGGTGCCTACATCTATATACAGCATGCATTCTGTGTGCCTTTCATGACTGAACATTGAGCTGGCCTCATTATTGCTTTGCAGTATAAATAGGGTTTGATCAATTAAACAAACTATTAAAGTGGACTGACCCTAGGGATCCCAGTGGCTCAGAGGTATGGTTCTGGCCTTTGAAACAAAAGGTACCGGGCACCGGGTTCGAAATCCCAGTGGCAAAAGCTGTTGTTTTTCTTCATAAAACTTGGTTTAAACCTATTTGCCACTCCCCTGATCCTATGACCGTAGGTGGGATCAAGAACCTAGTCCTATCGGAGACAGACGATAAATTCGGATGTCCCGTGTGCAAGTTGTGCACGTTAAAGAACCCTTGGCAGTTGGAAATTGAGAAGAGTATTCCGAAAGGTCGCTGTCCGGTCAAAATTTATTCCTACTACAAAAAGTCAGTGGGCTGATCACCTGCTTGGCCTTATATCTTGATCCGCCTCATAAAATAGGCCCTACACTGTAATGGTAACAGGAACCGGATAAGAAAGAAAACTGACCCCCACTTCATGTCTCGCTGGACAGTAGCTTGAATACATGTCAGCACAATATCCTGTACATCTTCTCCAGACAGCAGATCCGGATCAGCGACAGCCTGGGACGTGAGACAGGTGTGTACCACCATACAGGCGTAGTCACAAAGTTTGCTGTCGCTGTGGTGGACCAGGGATCTGGAATGACATGTAGCACAGACAACAACAATAAAATTTGGAGAACGAAGAAGTAGTTGACAATACAGGGAATATAATCAAAATTTTAATGTGTGTAAAACATTCTATTCTTTATTTCTCTCTATACATACCGATACTGTGATTGTATTTCGTGAATATGAAGAGAACAGAGAAACATAACGCACGCTTTGGGTAATCACATTTATCTCCCTATAATTCTGCTTAGTCACAGACAACAGCTATTCATTTTTACCCTTTACCGCTCTTAAGTAAAAACCAGTTTGACGCAGATCACTATCCTAACTCTCAACTGAGACTTGTATCCATTAAAACCCCTGAGATTGATGAATTGCAATGCGATATTGACACTCAGTATAAGGGAACTCACTACAATCTACTCTCATTCCTGATAATTTTTTTCTCTCAAGATTTCTGTATACACACGTCTTTATCAACATATTTTTCAGCAGCCCCTCACCACCATATAAATATATATCACAAATAAATATTTACAAAAAGAAAAGTTAAAAAGAGAGAGAGAACAACCGCATAACACATTACACGAAATGCTGAAATTCAGCCGCCAACAATAATCTCAATAACACAGACTGACTCTTAAACTATCTAATTTCTCATCTGAACATCAAGGAGTTCTTTCTTTCTTTATCAATAAGCTTTAGTACCTTTCTGTGTAAGGTTTATGCGTGATACACAAACTTTTGCCATTGATCCCTATTCAGTGATATCCTCTTTGCCTCTACAAGCCTATTTCTATTATTTCTGACTGCATCCTGACACATTTTCTTTGGTCTACCTCTAGGTAGTTTTTCTTGCTGTTAACATTATAATAAGGCAAGGAGTAAGCAGATAAATGTATTTGATAAAGAAAACTTACCTTAATTGCTTGACAAAATTATTCCAGATGTATTTTTGATTTTCTGTATTAGAGGCACAAGCATTTCCAAGGAACTGTACAGCACACTTTAACAATCCTTGGCTATCCGAGTCTTTTTTAAATTCTAAAGTAGTTGTGATGATATTCTTTGTATATTCTATCAAATCTTTGCAGTCTATAAGGCTTTTCTGGACATTGGTGTTGAGCGCACAAGTTTGCCGCAAACATCGAAAACATTCTGCTGCACATGTTTCAAGAGACGTCAAGGTCTTGGCATCTGTGGAAGGATTGAGCTTTTCTGCGATGGATTTCAGAACTTCATTTGCAATCTGCAAAAATGTACTGGCTGAAATGTTCCTGGGAAAAAAATCAGAATGATCAGAAAATGGCAGCAATTTCCAACCAGGGTTAAGGATAGTCTTTCTTTCTTTGTATCAATTCCTGTTTCAACTTCTGTGTCAAGTTGGAATAAGACTATAATATCTACTCAACTGATTCATATACGTATTGGACAATACACATACTTGTCTTAAACTGTCGCCTATAGAGTTACATAGTTCAGGCTGGGAAACAGAAAGACAACATGTTGATCCAATCACCCAGGCACGGTGTCGGTGCCTTCATGCAGCAGCTGACGGTACAATTTGTCACACTAACTTATAATTGCAGTAAGTGAGAGACACTTCAAACACAAGCCCATAATTGTAACAGATCGTTGATTGCACTTTACAATCTATCTAGTTTTATAATTCTAATGAATAGAGCTGTTTTCATTTCAATGTTTTATCTTGTCTAAAAGTTAACAAGATCCCATTTCACTTCAAATTACAAACTGTTTCCTGGTCAAAATTGAAATATCTATCTATAGTCTATAGACTATAGTTTATATTTTCTTTGGTGAAACATGCTGTTTGGATTGTATAGTCTACATAAACTCTTAAGGACTGTCAGCTATCTGTTTCATTGTTACAAGGCATAAAGAAGTAACGAAACATGTAGCCTAGTCTTTGAAAATGAGGATGAATTTGAGTAAATCTGCTAAAATGCAAAGAGAAGCTATCTAATCATCAAAACCATTTCAAATGTCATATTTCTACCATCAGAGGCATAATAATGCCAATATGTTACCCCTTATTTTAATTTTTTTTAATTACTTATTGAACTTCGCATGAAAAAAGAATCAAATATTTGCCACTTAGCTTTGTAACTTTACCTCATTGCAGGTTCATAAAGGAGAAAAGTCTGGATGGATTCTGTCGTTTTCATCCAGTCATTCTTATTGCACAGATCCACTGCACTTTCGATAGCAGACAATGCTTCGTCCATGCTTCAACAGGGTGACTAGCCTCTAGACTAGAACAAGACGTCTAGAATAGGAAACAACAGCAGTGACAGTAACAGTAATAATAATAATAATAATGATGATAATAATAATAACTGGTGAATCCTAGGCCGGGTAAAGATACAATCAACCTTTCACAAATGCTGACAACACGACGACACAGTCCATAGTAAAACCCGCACCGACTCTCTCGGCGAGTGGCCAGGATTTGTTTACGTTTACGTTTTGTGAATCGAGCATTCCGCGAGTGAACAAGTATGCCAGATATTTTAACTAAAAACTGCTTTATTTTGAAACGCGCCAACCACAATGGATTCGGGATTTGAGGTGACCGCGAAATAACGGATAGATCGTGACTTATGTGCAGTAAAAACTGATTAATTAACGCTTGGCACGTTCAAAGCCAAATAGTATTAAAAACAGAACAAATCACACCCATAATCTTAGTTGAAGTCGATGGATCTTGAAAATTACCACTCGCCAAATTAATGCATTACATTGAATACAAAACCACGTCTCAGAGGCAGTTTTAAATAATATCACCATCAGATTAAAAAAATATTAGTGAAATAGATATGTTGCACAACATCATCATACAAAGCAGCAATTTCAGTGATTGGCCTAAAAATGCCGCCACTTGATTAAATATTTTTGTTAGTTTAGTGGCAAAGAGGACAAATTGGCAGCCATGGCTCGCGTGCATTGATTCTGCCGTTTCTCAAGACTCATAGATTGCCACACGAACATGAAATCACAGAGCATCTCTCTCTCTCTCTCTCTCTCTCTCTCTCTCTCTCTCTCTCTCTCGCTCTCTCTCTCTCTCTCTCTCTCTCTCTCTCATACACACATCTTCGCATAAACGACCACGTCTTGTGAAGTGTATCATTGATATTATGTAACCAGTTATTTTCAAAACTGGAAACGACACACGAGTAACGGCAATTGATGTGTCGTCACATTCTTGTCCATCCACTCAATCACGAGCCCATCTATCCATCCACATATGATATCTCTCCATCTACCTACCTACCTATCTATCTATTCATTCACTCAATCATATAGCCTATCTGTCTGTCATATTCATGCAATCACCTGTCTATTTTCAATCTATTCGTCCATACATCGTAAAACCCCTATTTGACTGCATTACACCAGCTTGTGATTCTGTTTGGTGTATTTGCATTGTCAGTCTTCGGCATGTATGTCCCCTCTTGCTACTCGGAAACGTTCAACGCTATAATATAATTTTGATCCGTCGCTGTTTAATTGAAGCTGTCAATCACTAATGACAACGCGCTGTCAACTCACAGCAACAGAAAAACAATTGATCAATGACTTACAGGAAAATATTTGAAATACAGTAAATTGTTTCATAGTCATAATCATACTTATTCATATTCTAAACAATACCGAGAGAAGTGTATAGAAACGCTGGGGCACGACCCCTTTTTACATTTAGGTCCCCCCCCCCCCCCCTCGCTCTCTCTCTCTGTAAGAATAT
>JARBEQ010266303.1:0-10157 GCA_030265355.1 Tritonia tetraquetra
CCCCCCCCCCCCCCCCCCCCCCCCCCCCCCCCCCCCCCCCCCCCCCCCCCCCCCCCCCCCCCCCCCCCCCCGACGACAAGATGAGTGTATGTGTGAGATAGGAATGTACGTGGAGGAGTGAGACCCAGAGCGAGGAGGGAGGCGATCACACCGTTGTCAGGTGAAGCATTGATCACCCAGCTGATAGCGCAACCTGGAATGGTAATCTTAACGCGTCTAATCAACAGGACAGGACTGCTTGTGGACGCGGTAAGAACATTTTTAAAAATTAAGGGTGATTTTGTGATTTACACCTCCGATTTATGTGGAAGGGTGATTTTGTGATTTACACCTCCGATTTACGTGGTCTTCATTATGTAGTTTATTTGGGTTGACCGCTGACGTATATAAGGATGAATCTTAATATTTGAAGGAAACTTTAATACATTTTTTAGAAATTTTATTGTATTTGGTGCCTTAGTTAGTGTCGTGTTATTGGTTTGGCAAGCGGCCTGTCTTGATATTAGTATGAATTCAAATGTTGTTTAAAGGAAACTCGAATACTGTTTAAAACTTTCAGCAATAAAAACCGCTTCATAATTGGGTTTTGGTGATTTAAAAAACTGAGAAATATCAACGTCTACCAGGTGGACATCACAACGTCCCATTACAGTTAGTGAATCAATTGGAGGATACAGTTTTACTATCATTTACGTGCTTTAAGTATTTTTAAGTGAATTTTACTCTCGACCTTATAGGAATTCAGTTTTGGTCATTTAGGCAAATTAGCTTGAAACATTAAGCAATTTAATTCATTTAAAGACTTTAGATCTATATTTCGCCGATTGTGTATCTCTTGTCTTGCGTTTATTTGTTTCGCGTTCCTTGTCACCAATGATATCCCAAGTAGTGTACAACGCCTCGTTGTTTGTTTTAATTATTTATTTATTTATCTATTTATTTGTTTATTCATTTTAACCGGGGGCGTGTCTTATATAAGGATAAATCTTGTTAGTTGAAGGAAACTATTATTTTTTTCACAATTCCAGCAATGGTTTGAATTATTTAAATATTCATCTTTTTTTTTGTCTATTCATGTTTGCTTTGTCGTCCTCAACTCCTTCTCTTCTTACAACATTTTATTCAAATGTTCATTTGAACTTATTGTGTGTACCCGTCTACTGTATTGTTACCTCATCGCGTTATATAAATCAATCTAAATAGAATCACAAGGGGAGCGAGCACGCCGGGAGAGACGGATTAGCTCGGTTGGTAGAGCGTGGGATAATCTCTGGCTTGGGTTGTCGTTTGCAGGCGTGGGTTCAATCCCCATGATCAAACATTTTTTCTTCTGCTATGGAAATTTTTCTGTCACTTTCACATTTCCTTGTTTGGCCTTGATACCGTATAAATCAAATTAAATTGGAATTTTTCATCAAAGAAGGAGTGAATTGAATTTTTCATCCAAGGAGTGAATTGAATTTTTGATCGAAGAAGGAGTATATTAAATTATTAATCAATAGAGAAGTGAATGGAATTTTTCATCAAAGAAGGAGTATATTAAATAATTAATCAATAGAGAAGTGAATTGAATTTTCATAAAAAGGGTTCTAAAGTTGTTAGTTTTGTTCACACTTCGGTAAAACGAAAGCGCTATTACGGTGTGTTTTGTGATGTCTTTAAAAAGAATTTACACCTGTCCCTGGATTTGTTCATTTATTATTCTATCATTTACTTTTTTTAACCGATGTGTGTAAGATATTATCTTTTAAAAAACACAACCCAAAACACAAACACACGAAAAACAAAGAAAAGAAAAACGACGTACACTTTTCTATGAAGGCTATGGTAAATTTTCTATTTTCTATTTACCAACAGGTGATAACAGCTGTTGGTAATTCTATTTCGTTTTCAAAGTTGGTTATTCTTTTGATTTCTACGGTGATGTCTCCGGGGTATCTGTTAGGTGTTTTGATCGCATTACATTGTTAGAGTGTAAACGTCAGGAAAGAAACCATGTTTGTTTGTTTGTTTCATCGAACCCAATTAATACGGCAGAGCAGTGTGTTGGGGCCAACCCCGTGTTCAGCCGTAAAAGGCACCCAAGATACCCCGCATACATCCAGGAACCCTAACCACCAAGCATGGCTGAACACTGGGTCGGAAATCCCCTGGACCAAAGAATTTCAGACAAGCAGGTGATCAGCTCACTGTGTCGACAACTATTTGCGGTCACCATATTCTTCTTCTTCTTATTCTTTTTCTTCTTCTCCTTCAGGCTTTGTTCCCATCTCGTGGGGTCGCTGGTGCAGATACCTGCCCTCCATACTCCTCTGTCCCTGGCGACTTCCTCCTCCAGTTCTGTTCAGGTATTCTCTGAAACAGTCTTCTAATTTTCTTCAAGGTCTTCACCTCCGTCTCTTTCCCACTCTTTTTCCAACATAGTCTTCCTCTTCCTTCATGCCATCGTAGTCTTCCTCCTTTCTAAGGACATGTCCATGCCATCTCAGTCTTCCTCCTTTCTAAGGACATGTCCATGCCATCGCAGTCTTCCTCCTTTCTAAGGAATGTCCATGCCATCTCAGTCTTCCTCCTTTCTAAGGACATGTCCATGCCATCTCAGTCTTCCTCCTTTCTAAGGAATGTCCATGCCATCTCAGTCTTCCTCCTTTCTAAGGTCCATGCCATCTCAGTCTTCCTCCTTTCTAAGGACATGTCCATGCCATCGCAGTCTTCCTCCTTTCTAAGGACATGCCCATGCCATCGCAGTCTTCTTTCTCTCAGATATCTTCATTCTTTATTTTGTCTTTCATTGCAAACCTCATCATCTTCGACTCTACCACTTCCATATTTTCCTCCTGCTTTCTCGTTGTTGTTTCAACTGTTTCCATTCCATAGAGCATCGCTGGCCTTACCACGACCTCAAACATTTTTCATTTCACACGGTGTGGCACTTTCCTATCACAAGGTATACCAGATTCTTTCCTCCAGTTTCTCCAACCTGCCTGAAGTTTCCACAATCTTGGATGGCGCCTTTATTTTTAAAATATAATATGGGTACAATTATGATGTTTCTCCATTCATTTTGGCAATCTTCCCCCCACCCCCCCATTTGGATTTTACAAAACCATCTTTCTAACAGTTCTATTCCATTACTTCCCAGGCATTTCCACACATCGACTGGTATATTGTCTGGGTCAACTGCCTTTCCTGTTTTCATCCTACAAAGGGTTCTTATGATTTCTTCTCTACCCTTTGCTGGCACACCATTAGGTTATAATGTGGACAGGGGTCAGAAAGTGGACAGCGGTCACAAAGTGTCATATTGTAAATCAACAAAAATGATCATTTGTAATGTCGTAAAGTTGTCAAAGGTGTTAAATGCGTAACTGCCTTTTCTCCATGTTGTACGATTCATAATGTGTGATATTGGGAAATGGGCCAAAGTGTGGTATCGTAAAGTGGATGTCATAATGTGTGATGTCGTAAAGTGAAGAGTCGGGAGTTTGGGATATCACTTTTGCAATGTTGAGGAAAACATAATTAGACACGTATGAAATGAGGTGCCGGTGGTCGAAGGTATAGCACGCTGAACCGGTCAGCGTGGTCAAGCTACGTTGAGTGGTGGCGCTGTGCCCTTAGGTTAGGCACCTAACGCTGCTTACCTCCCTCGACTCAGGTGTAAATGAGTACCCGGCCGAGGACAGCGAACGATCTTGTCAGAATGCTCACACGGTATACTCCTCATGGAGTTGAGACGGATACAGGAGTGTCATGGCCTGCCGGGCGTAAAATATACATTGTAAAGCGCATATAGCCTGATGAACTTCGTGGATATGCGCTATATGAATGTCAAAACACCATACTTTGAATTACTATTTCTATGTGAATGTTAAACTGCTACTGGCCATCCACTGATGGATACTGTGTGGTGGTTAAAACCACTACTCGCCGGGAAACGGTTAGAGACGTGTAGACATTGACACATGTATTTGAATTGGTCAGAGGAGCGTGTGCAGTGGTCTTTCATTCTGGAAACTTGACAATTAGAGTTACAAGGCGATAAGTATCTGGTTGATGATATGAATGGATGGATTTGACAAGCATCATCAAAGGTTGTATATTTGGGGTGGGATTATCAAATTGTATAATTGGGAGGAACCAATAGAGATGTTTATCTTTCTTCGTGGCATACAATCTATCAATTGTCTTGCATATGTTTCTGTAGGCGTTCTTATTACATATCCAAACCAGTTTAATCCAGGGAACAAATGAAAAAACATCGACTTGGATGAAAATCAACTTATGTGTTCGACAAATGGGTCATTGACTGTATACACACAGACACAGACACACCCACACACACACACACATACATCCATACACACACACAAATAGACACACATACACACACACACACACATAGACACACACACGCATAGACACACACATACATACACACACATGCATACACAGACAAACACACACACACACACACACACACAGACACACACACAGACACACACCCACACCTACAAAAACACACACGCACATACACACACACACACATACACACACACACACACATACACACAGACACGTGCAAACAAGATATATACACACTCACACTCACACAAACGGAATTCTAATTGCAGCCTTGGTATCTGAAGCCAATTCAATCATTATACGAGCGGGAGAGAGACATTACAAAAAAAACCCCAATCATTGATATTGGCTTTGTTTCCTAAATGACCAGCGGTCGGTTGTGGCATTAGTATTGCTAGTATTTTTCCTATGTAGATATTCATCTACTTGTTAATGTCCCTCTCTGTGTGATTAGTATCCTGCTGGTGTTGTCGATAACATGACACGGGATTGGCGCATTGACAAATTACGTGACAGCAAATCTGTATCCTTGAAATACCTTTTACAACTCTTTTTGAACACAATACTTTTTATTTCTCCTCCTCCTCTTCCCCCCCCCTCTCTCTCTCTCTCTAATTTTCCCCCCTCCTGCTCCTCCACCTTCTTCCTCTTCTGTTTATGAATACCATTATAGCTCTATTAGTTGACGACGATATTGTGTCACATACCACATTATGATTATGCATCAGCCATGGCTTTCGGGCAAAAAGGGATAGTTGTGCCCAATACATATACATTACAAAAAGAGATTTTTAAAATTCAATTGAAATGATGTAGAGAAGAATGATCTTCCGGACGATTGCTTTACCTTTCTTTCTTATCCCGTTCCCTTTTACCATTACAGTGTAGGGCCAGCACTATGAGGCTGGATTTCTCTGGATCAAGGTAGTATGCCAAGCAGGTGATCAACCTACTGTGACCTTTTGTGGTAGGAATTAATTTTGCCTGGACAGCGGCCTTGCGGCCTACTCTTATCGATTCTAAACTGCCAAGGGTCCTTTAACGTGCTCAACGTGCACACGCGACCTCCGAGTTTATCGTCCGTCTCCGATAGGACTAGGTTCTTGATCCCACCTACCTAAATAAGATCAAGGGAGTGGCATATAGATTTTCACGGAGTTTCAAGGAGAAAAATACCCTACAGTGTCGCTGCCAGGAATCGAACCCGGTACCTTTCGCTTCAGAGGCGAGAACCGTACCTCTGCGCCCCTGGGACCCCACGATTGCTTCACCACACCTTGATAATGTGTGAAACGATGGAAAGATAATTTATAAATTTGCTACCGTTACATTTATTTTACTGTATCTTGATTCTATTGTGTATAATTAATATATAAAAAAACCACAATCGTGCTGCAAGCCACGAACATTCCTCGTAAGTAAACTCGTTATTTTGGTGGGGGTTTGATATCAAATAAATGACGTCATCTATCACATCTCGTCTGAATATCATGACACCATTGTTAATACAATACAATAAATGTTTTTTTTATGACAGACATTTTACGACATAACACAAATTAACGCGTTTAGGAAAGCAACATTTTAATGATGTTCGATTTTTAGATTACATTGTCACAGTTTTATGTCTAGAGAAAATTGATATCGCACCAATGTATACTTGAATTATAAGTAATGTCACCTAATTAATTGAAATACGATATCATTTGATATTTTATGCAAACGTGGATTTCATTATTGTTGTATGTCTTGACTTACGTGGGGTTGAGTGCCCGGCCAATGTTTTGTTTACCTCGACACTCCTAACTCCTAACACCCTTGGGAGTATACAGTGCGAGTTGCCTGTTAGGTACTTCTGACAATATCGCTCGCGTCCCTCGGCCTGGTACTCACGCCGAAATCGAGTAAGGCAAGCAGAGAAAAGTGTCTTACACAAAGACACAACGCCGGGAGATTGAGTGTTTCCCATTGGTCAGCCATCCAAGTGCTAACCACGACCATCGTTGCTTGACTCCGTTGATCGGCTCCATTACGCTAACACATAACGGTTTTCACATAATAATCATGTCATGAATCGTGAATTGACCGACAATAGGAAACCCCGACCTCCTGAGACCGCTAACCACCCTTAAGGTAAAAACCAATATCTATTCAAAAGTGTTCCGTTTTGCCGTGATGCCCGAAGAAACATTCGGACAAACATCTCTATTTTATTTTTCTATGAAATTGATGTACTGTTTATTGATGAACTACATTATAATTTTCTTCAAGGATTAATCAAGGATACCTTGCCTCATCTCATATCATTGTTTTTAAATGACGGAAGACTGTGTGTCGGATTGGCGTGTTGTCCATTCACTGGCATGTTTGTCAGATGTGAAAACTTGGACCCCCGCTAAAGTAATTATATTTCAGTCAGCATATGGATTATGGCTAGTGATAATTGATATTGGATGTGAAGGGTATCGTAATGTTGCAGAGCTGTACGGAGATACACGGTTATTGCATGGGTCGTATCATTAACGTAGGATGCCAGGGACCGGACTAATCCCTGGAAGACTGAGTGGCACGCACTGACTGACACTATGGGCCTGTCAGGTGGCAGATCCTGGGCGGTTCGGACCTTGTGGACCTTCGGGAGAAGATAGAACCTGGGATTCCAAAGATCGCTAGGGTAGAGATAGAGTGCCATCGACTCTTTGGGAATACCGCTCTTATTGACCAGATCTTGGAGAGTCTGTTTAATAATTGTCATACAAATGCAGTGAACCACTGAACTTGATAGAGTATGCTTCACCTTGTTTACTTTGATCCTTCCATGGTATGGGGCCGAGGGGCTATCCTTTTACCACCCCCATCCATTGTTGTGCGTGGTGTAGCAATCAGTTTCCTCCTGGGAGGCAGAGGCACGACGAGAACGTTTGCTAACACCAAATGAGGAGCAGACCCCACAGCCCTAGAACTTTGTTATTCTTCACCGGTCTGGCCAGGTCAAGCCATGCGAACAAAATTGACCCACAGGTAAACAATGCGTGCCGCATAATCACGGGTACACTAAAGCCAACACAATTACCAGCAGTTTACAGGATGGCAGGAATAGCACCACCACACATCCGCCGCGACACACAGACCAAAGTACAAATTCACAAACAAGAAACTGACACCAGACACCCCCTATATGGTCATTACACCCAAGAAGGAGACTCAAGTCCCGATAAAGCTTCATGACGACAGAAAGCCTGCATACTGACCATTCAACAATCTACAAACTTGCAAAATGGAGAGAATGGGAGAGTTACCTACCCAACGACCCAATCCATGACCCAATCGAAGAACTGCCAAGTGGCTCAAAGCTCCCTAGAAATGAGTGGGTAACCCTAAATAGGACAAGAGCCAAAGTGGGTAAGACGGGAACCAACCTGGTCAAGTGGGGACTAGCCACAACCAGTGAGTGCTTGTGCGGAGATCCAGCGTGAATTTGGACCAACGTGCACCAACTCAGACTTGAGATATTGCAACAAAGAAGCTAAAAACTGGATCCAGCACTGGTACGATAAGATATGACGATGACCTTGTTTACTCGGTGTTTATTCCACACCACAGTGACATACCAGTCATATAAAGTCCCACGGTTGTTAGGCTAGGCACAAAACTGACTTTTCCAACTAAGCGTGACACACTCAAAAGTTACTATTTCACATGAACAAAACCGCTCATGTTTTATTCTACTATGCCAGTTGAGTTGATTAATAGACCCATTTAATTGCATATCACCTGACAGTCCGTGACGTCATTTGGGTTACATGAATGTAAACAAAACAGAGAGATCATGTTGATTTTTACGCAGACTTCGTTTTTGATTGTTTTATCCTCACTCTTGCTTGCTAGTAAACGGACATCCATAACAAAAGATTGGGAAGTTTTGAGTACAAATTGTAAACACACACAAAGTGATGACGCGGCGTTAAATGGGTCTATAAGCCAATGAAGGCTGCCGGAAGTTCAAATTCCAAGTTGAATAACAGAGAAAAATGTAGAAAACGTCCAATAAAGACGATAACAGGGATACAGAACGTTTCGGGTAAATGGGTCTATAGTGTATTCCAATGTGACGGGACAAATCGTGGATCGGGATTTCGGAGATCTCCCGATGAAAACAAGGCATGGATTTGACACCAATCCAGAAGGTCAGAAACGAGCATATACCATCAATTCACAACTGTCCATTTCTCACCGGCCAGTCCTGATCAGCAATGCATGGAATTTGCAAGGGGGAGATAAGCAAGGAAGATTGTCGTCTTAGTTTCTGGAATAGTCTATTCAATGGCCGGTAATTGCAACATACCATCAGTGTGGGATGTATAGCGCGAAGTGAGCCTGCATACATGAACTAGGTTACCTGTCAGTTTTAATAGTTCAGGCAGACTTGGCACGTAGACTTATACGTAAGTGCGAAAGGTCATCAGGTTAAACTAACAAGTAACATTGACCATTTGACTTGACGGCTTATACTTGAGCGTGTATTGGCCGCTTAAGGGTTTTAACTCTTTCCAGACGTATAGGGTTTCCACGTTTAGACGTAAGAAAATGTCAACCCAATTGACATGTGAATACTAAACGTGTTATAACAAGAAAAATAATAACACTGGATAGACATACTCTACATCAAATTGTTCACAGTATCCAAAGGAGAACAACGGGAGAGTAATTAGAGAAGAAAAGAAGAAGAGGGATTGAGAAAACGAAGATAGAGTTATGACATGACACGCCCACATCGTCCATATAGTGGCGATACGTCCGGAAAGAGTTAAGAAAATTGTTTATAAAACAAGGGGAATTATTGTAAAATAGACAAAATGGCTGACATCAAACTATCCACGACATATTCAACGTTCAGCTGTGTGATTTACCTTCCCTTGCCCCAAAGGTCAAGGTTATTAAGATGTCAGAGGTCTCTTTCTGTGCCGATGGCTAATGGTTCCATTACTGCGAGGACATTTTCCTGTCACTGAACACTTCCTCTCATTTTGTTTGCGAAAATACGGCGTTTATAAAAACAAATCAAGGGAGGTAGGGATTCAAACAAGGATAGAACCCACACTGAAAAGTGGAGATTTGGAGTAGAGATTTTGGAATAATATAATGTACAGTATTTGATAATAATCGCATACTACATTTTGAAACGGTGTCCCCATATCATAATAAAACCATTGCAAACTGAATCGCCATATAACAACTAAATATCCTGCGACAGTATAGCCTATCTTTCCCTTCATGTCCCATAAGAATGTTATATTTTGTATTTCAGTCGATACACGAAGAAAATAAAACAAAAACAAACATCTGCGGAATTTTGAAAATTTTCGATTCATCTATTATCGAACCTTTATCAAAAAGGAATCTTTGGACCGATTATCGAACCTTTATGAAAAAGGAATATTCGGACCGATTATCAAACCTTTATGAAAAAGGAATATTTGGACCGATTATCAAACCTTTATCAAAAATAAATATTTGGACCGATTATCAAACCTTTATCAAAAATAAATATTTGGACCGATTATCAAATCGTTATCAAAAATAAATATTTGGACCGATTATCAAACCTTTATCAAAAAGAAATATTTGGACCGATTATCAAACCTTTATCAAAAAGAAATATTTGGACCGATTATCAAACCTTTATCAAAAAGGAATATTTGGACCGATTATCAAACCTTTATCAAAAAGAAATATTTGGACAGATTATCAAACCTTTATCAAAAAGAAATATTTGGACCGATTATCAAACC
>JARBEQ010266314.1:0-10156 GCA_030265355.1 Tritonia tetraquetra
TTGATAGCTTCAAGTAAATCATACTGACTGGAGCGATCCCTCAAAAATTGAAAAATGAGAAACCAGATTACGATAGTACTAATCTATATATATAAAGCTGGTGGGGTCGACGGCTAAATGCAAACTCCTCTCTTAATATGGTTTGTACACGGCTTAAAATGTTACACAAGCTACAAAATACTATTGCCCAGATTTGGACTCGGTCAGAACTGTAGAAGGACAGACCATTGATTTTATAGAAAATGCTTTGTTTAGACTAATTTCATTTATCGACATTCACCACAGTTTTTCTTACTTCTGTTTTTTCCACTCATTGAGTAAAATGTCGTCATTGTTCTATAAGCACAATTTTGATATTTTCAAAGCAAAGGTGTGCACATCATATCTATATTTCCCACTCATGCAACTTGTTGTTCTTGTCTGTTTTCTTCTCTCCCCCATTTGGTACATCTTTCTTTTTGTTTTTAATTGATGTGTTGTTAGTAATTTCAGTTACACATACTTGGAATAGATATACGAATATCTAGAAAAAAAACATCTACAGGATTTAGAAATTTCATTTTAGAAAGTTACAAAAATAAAACTTACTACTTTCTTATACCATTCACAAAAAGTAGGTCTAATCTTTCTTTCAATTAATAATTTTGACCACAACCTCCAATGTTTAAGGTGGAGTCCCTCTGGGTTATCTTTCATCTGTGGTGGATCATGTCCTCTGATATATTATTGTTTTCATTATAACAATGATATTCCATCTACAAATGGGTTGACTAAAATTGATTAACAATTATTGATCACAGCCCTGGTAACCCAAGCACCGTTGGGCGTCCCTGCTTGTAATAGTATAAAAGACAAATGCAATATTTAAAGAAACAAGCACTGCTAAGTGGTATTTTCACGATGCTCAGCTCATTATACTGTTATTATAATATTTAAGTGTACTACTGCTTCTCTGAAACAATATCTAGGTAGTTTAAACTGGTAATGACTAATAAAAGGGGATGAAAGATTAAGATATCTATCACATATGTTATATCAAATCTAGGATGAGGTCAAGATGGCAACAAAATACTTTATATTGCACTTTCAATCACATAACGAAAATGAGAAAAGCAATGGAAAAACAATAACAAAAAAAACCAATCACCTCTGGTCTGACATCAGGTTTAGTTCGTAAGATGCAATGTTTCTTGTTCATGTCAAATGTGATGCTTACAACGCCATTCACTCTCAACAATAAGCGACCACAAAGTTCCCTGTCACTCTGATGGAGAAAAAAAAAGATTTTTCTATTAATACTAATAAATACTATTACAACAAATGATATTCAACAGGTTTTCAAGTGTTGGAAATGGGTTTATTGACACGATAGAGCATAATCAATGCCTACATTTTTAAATCAGATCTATCTCATAAAAAACAATATGCTTTTGACGTCGTGTGTACATTAAAAGAGAGCAGCATTAATTGTATAATGAAAAAAGATCTGGGTGGTTTTGTACATGGGCATGTAATAAGCTTTCTTTCTTATCCAATTCCCGTTTACCATTACAGTGTAGGGCCAGCACTATGAGACTGGATTCCTCTGGATCAAGATATTAAGCCAAGCAGGTGATCAACCCACTTACATCCAGCTCTTTTCCTAACTTATTTGGTCTTGTATAATTTACCTTTCACTTAAGCTGGTGCTCTTTTATCAAACATAAAATTAAATGGAATAGGCACTGGATATCATATATGAAGGAGAAAAGGAAAATGTGATTTTATATCAGACCAGAAAGCAAAGTTCAGATTGCAGGGAACGTGTTAAAAGGCTTCAGTATGTAGGAGTTAGACAAGATTGCATCCGTAGTCCATTGTTATTTATAACACTGATGACCTCTATATCTATGCAATGCAGACAAATGAGAGCTTTAAATATAGGTATATGGAAGTTAATGCCAAGTTAACAATGTTGTCCTTTGCAGATGACATTGTGTAGGGAAAATTGCAGATCTTGAATATAATATGCAAATACTGAACAGAGAACTAATAAACAGAGGTATGACTATAAACCATAAATGTGATAAAAAGATAAAAACCATGGTCATCAGCAGAGAGCCTAAAACCCATGAAATTTACCTAGAAAAAGACAGACTGAAACCAGTTAGCAGCTATAAATATTTGGGTGTAATGATTAACTATGATTGTAACCTTAAAGAGGAAATTAACTAAAGAATATGCAAAGCTACAAATGAGAATTAACAACAAAAACTAAAACGTCACTATACACAGTATTCTGTCCAACATTGTTATATGAAAGCGATTCCTAGACTTTAGATAGCAGTTAGCAGAGATGAAAGTAGAATGCAGACTGCAGAAATGAAATTTTTAAGAACAGACAAAATAAAAAATACCAGACTCAGAGAAGTTAAAGCAGACAGTTTAGTAGAGTTAAGAATAGAGAAAGAAATCAATTAAGATGGTTTGGTCATTTAAACCGGATGAACGATAAAAGAATCCCTAAAAAAGTATATGACTGTAAGCAACAAGGTAAATTGCCAAGAGTCAAAGCAATTTTAACAATGGTACAGGAAAGTAGGATGAGAATGGTTCGCAACAATCAAAAGGAGAGATGAAGATTATGTTGGGAAAACTGTTCTGGAGAAGGAACAACCAGTGAAGGGAAAAGAAATACGGGAAGACCAAAGTTGGGACAGATGGATAGGATGAAGGTTGACATGTGAGTTCAGGACCAGTTAACTCTTTCAAGACGTATGGTTTCCGCTTGACATGGGAATACTAAAAGTGTTATAATGAGAAAAATAGTAACGCTAGAAAACATATTGTACATCAAATTGTTCAGTATCCAATGGAGAACACCAGGAATGTAATTTAAAAAGAAAGGAAGAAGAGGAAATTGAGAACATGAAGATAAAAGCTATGAGATAAGACGCGCCCACATCGCCCAAATAGTGGCAATACGTCCGGTAAGAGTTAAGAAGGACAAGAATGAGGTTGATAGACATGAAGAAAATAAATTAAGCAAGGTGTACCCAGACAGTTCTCCCCCATCCTATTTTACCAAAACAGAAATCATAAAATCTAAAAGCAAAATCTCATACCTCAGAAAGCAAGATTTGTAAAAATAAACAATTCTGATCTATTATAAGGAAAAAAGAACACTTACAACTAAAACAGAAATGTTTATTTTTAATTCAGTATATTGCCCAACATTATTATAGGGAAGTGGGTCATGGATACTGGATAAAGTAGATTACAGACAACAGAAATGAATATTTTTAGAAAAACAGGGTAGGCAAAACAATAAAATAAGAAACACCTGGTCTTGGATTAGAGAAGAATTTAAAACAGACGGTTTAGAGCAAATAATTAATAAACCAATTAAAATGGTCTGGGCATGTAAATATAAAGAATGAGCAGAATCTCAAAAAAAATATATATATGATCTAAACCAGGTAGACCTTGGGAAATGTTTGTTTGTTGGTTAGAAGAGAAGCACTTCAACACAATTCTAGTCATATCATGGTGGGAAATAGGAAGACGACAGTTCAAGCTACCAGAAAGAGCAACAGAAGGAGACTGATTTTCCATATTTTGCCTGATCTGTGGGAGCCCGCCGTTCCAATAAATTAGCAAATTCAGGCTGAAATCAAATTTCCATCTATTTCAACTTCTAACTTTATTTTCTTCTTTACTAACAAACCTTGTCATTCAGTCCTCGGATGTGTAGTATAATAGATTTAGCTTTGACATGGCTTTTGAAGTTACCTATGCTGTTATTTGAATTCCTGAAACAACAAATAGCATTGAATTTGTATATTAGTTATAATGGTTGAGATCGTAATAACATAGATAAGTTTCATTTCTATGCTTTTCCCCAAACAAGTGAGGGAGTATATTCTGCAAATGTGATATATTTGATACATCCTCAAATCCTCAAATCATCTAAACCAGGGCTGCCACTCAAAATTCCTAAAATCTGCAGATTTTAAAAACTAATGATCAGTCAGTGGTCGAGTCCTTACGTACGGGTATATCCACCTCCAAGAGACCAACGGCTAGAACCACAAACAGACAACTGTGAAATCCAACAGTCACGGACATGGACAGGTTCAAGAACTCAAGAGTCAAACAGCCACTGACAATGATCTGCAACGGACTGTTCATAGCTTCTACGGATAGGTGCACAGAACATTCTGAAACCTACAGAGTGGAAGTGGAAGGTATGCGCACCAGAAAACAGCGCGATTCTGGGCACTTAAGTCTTGTCTACACCCGTCCTTGTCACAACAAAGCCTGTGCAACAGCAAAGTTACTATGGCAAACCACGGACTACAGGCAATATCCGTGGAATCCACGGAAGAGTGGCAACCCTGCTAAGCTAAACAATAAATAGGACAAGAGACACTCTTATGTTGAAATGTGTTAAAATATTGAGAGCAACCACTTACTTTTATAAGTACAAGAAAACAAAGCCAGTTTATTACCTGGATAAATTACTGGTGTCTCTGAGGGGTGCATGGGAGGATTCTTCAGATAATTTCTGGAGAAGCTGTTTTGCTAGACGTTTAACAGACTCATCTACCGCTGAGCTGAATAAAAAAGAAAAAGAAAAACTTTACAGAACATTTTTAAAATATAGAGGAAAGTCTTATTGAGACATACAAATTTTTCTGACATACTGGGCTGATCTCCACGTGTCTGAAATCATTTGATCTATACTATTTCCAGCTCTATGGTGGTTAAGGAGCCTGCATTCAGGTGTCTTGTCTGTGTCATTTGAGTTGAAATATTGGATATGTCCCAAAACTGTATTGTTGTATAATGAGGTGTAATCAAACAAACAACAAATATTTACACTTTTTTAAAGACATTTTGCTCATTGTACATTTATGGACTAGCTTTATTCCAATAATCATGAATACAGATCTCATAGGGAAAAATGTATTTAGATGATCATGGTGATTTCATCTTTATCCTAAACGTAATTGTCAACATTTCTTTCTTATCCAATTCCCTTTTACCATTACAATGTAGGACCAGCACTTTGATGAGGCTGGATATCTCTGGATCAAAATATTAAGCCAAGCAGGTGATCAACCCCCTGTGACCTTTTTGTGGTAGGGATTCATTTTGCCCAGACAGCGGCCTTGCAGCCCACTCTTATCGATTTTTAACTGCCAAGGGTTCTTTACTGTGCGCAACGTGCACACAGGACCTCTGAGTTTATCGTCCGCCTCCGATAGGACTAGGTTCTTTGATCCCACCTACCTAATAGGATCAGGGGAGTGGCATATAGGTTTTCACCGAGTTTTACAGAGAAAAATACCCGACGCTGCCGGGAATCAAACCATGTACCTTTTACTTCAGAGGCAAGAACCGTACCTCTGCGCCACTGAGACCCCTAATTGTCAACATGCTCCACACAATGTACCTCCCGAAAATTTATAATAACTATGTACTGAGATCAGTTTTTTCCTCACTGGAAACTCAAGATTTTGTATCACAAATTGTGGCAACTGAATGCACTAAAAAGAGTCAAAACTTTCCTTCTTATCCAGTTCCCTGTTAACATTACAGTGTAGGGCTCGCTCTATGAGACAGATTTACTCTGGATCAAGATATTAGGCCAAGCAGGTGATTATCCCACTGTAAATTTTTTGTGGTAGGAATTAATTTTGACCAGACAGCGGCCTTTCAGCCCACACTTTTCGATTTCCAACTGCCAAGGGTTCTTTAATGTGCACAACTTGCACACAGGACCTCCAGAATTATCATCCGTCTCCCTTCATAGGATCAAGGGAATGGCATATAGATCTATACCGAGTTTTATGAAGAAAAACAACAGCAGTCGCCGCTGGGATTCAAACCCGGTACCTTTCACTTCACAAAGACCAGAACCATACCTCTACTAAGCCAATGGGACCCCAGAGTCAAAACATAGTTGGAAATTTAGGATTGAGAAGGTGAAGACAAGAAATAAGCAGAGAGAGTTCCAGTTCCAGTGACATTGAGTGAGTAGATACTTGAACACATAGACATTAAAATGTGTAAAACCTACCGCATTACTAGTGATTCCAACTGATCCATTATGCCCAGTTGTTTTTTCACAGTTCTGCATGCTTCATGACTTTCACACAGCAGTAGCAAGGTCTAGGATGTATTTTAATCAACAATGCAAAGATGAAAGTTGTACTTGTAATGATAAAGACATTCTGCACTTTAACTTCCATGGTGCAATTACATCATATCATGCATGAAAAACAAAACTTAACGTTAAACAGGGCATTACATGTAATCAAACAACAAATGAAACTCAAAACAGGTTTAGTTCCTGCCATCCATAATGACAAAATATTTATATGCAAATGTACAATAGTAATAATAATGAAAATTAGAACAATTAAGACTCCCGAGTCTGAGATCTGGGAATTTAAAATTGTGGCACTTGGTGATAATATAAAAGGAAATTTTGGACTGTTTTGTTACAAAAGTTAAAACAGACCAGCGTTTATCTTTAATAATAATGATCTAAATTCAAAGCAAAAATTACTGGAAAAAAGGTCTTAACTCTGTACCCTATGGATAGAAGGATCTTAATTCAAGATGGAGACAAACAGTTACCTGTAAAGCTTGTAGGACAATATGGCTATCCTGATTTGATAAAACGATTATAAGCCCACCAATACATGTTGCATCCTGAAATGCATAAAAGTTTAATATCTTTAAACATTAAATAAATCAAAAACAAAAAGTTTTAAAATAAAATAATAGTAATACTTATGGACGCTGTTTTTCTTTCTTTTCATACAGTTTATGACTGGCATGTTTGCTCACCACTACCTCCCCAACCCACCTCCCCATGGGAGCTAAAAAACATGGAGACAGTGGAAATGATCAACCAATTCCTAAACAGTCCAACAAAAATCATTCTTGTTTGATTTGAAGCACAGGCCTGCCAGCCCTAACCAAAGTAAAAACAGGACAAGATTATAGAGAAGCAGGAGAGTAATAGTAATAGAGACAAATAAGAAAATATATTGGTAAAAAAATAGGGATTATTCAATAAAATGTGACAACAGGCCATTTGACACATTTCACATTGACAGGACAATCCCTTTCAAAAACAGGACTTGGCAGGTCTGGAAGTGACCCCATATGTTCAGAGCTAAATATATGCACTCAAAAGTGCAGAGCTACATTTCCTGCCGCATCAAAACCTGTCACACCAAAAAACTGCTTTCCTCACCATCTCTATACCTGCATTAAAAACACCCAAATCTAGCAGCCCCTTACAACATTCAGAAAAACATTAACACCTAACTTGTAAAAAAGTAAAGTGTAGGCTACACCCTGACTTTGGCAAAAGTCAGCTGTTTTCCTAATTAATTTTATCTCAACTATCAGTATTTTCTAAATATACAAGCATAGTCATAGATCTGACAAGCATGAAACTGCCGTTAGAGCATATTTCTAATTCTAAAGACTAATACTATTATATTATCATTACAGTACATTCAATGCTGCTCAAGTTGATTTATAAAAGATATAAAACCTAAAAAATCAATTTAATATCTCTGAAATAAATCGAGGCAAAAGTAATAATTCGCGATATAAAAAGAAACAGAGAGTGAACAACTAAAAATATTGACTTGAACTTTGAGAAAATCAACTATTATGATAATACAACGTCGATTTACGCTGCTTTGACTACTACTAGCATTCACAAAATCCAAACAATGATGAATGTGCAAACAGACAAATACATTCCACAGATCAATGTGATCACCACTGGTGAAGCCACTTGACTTTGGTCTTGGACGCTGAGCACAGGGTTTAAGTTCAAGTCCCGACTGGTGTAGAATTTTTTGTCTGGACCTTTCACAGAGTTTTCATGGCTCTGCCCTGGAGATTCATTATGGAACCTTCTCAAGTTCTGTTGAACCGCCTTTGATATGACTTTTATCTGTTGAAAACAGCGTTAAACTTCAAACTTTTTATAAATAATTATTATTTTTAGCACCACTGGACTTTACTACGTTAATGTTGGAGTCCAGTCATTTTCTTCTCATTTCAATATAAAGATGTTCGGTAGAGCAATACTCAAGACAAACCTTTGCAAGAATTACTCTCTTCTTTGGATCCATTGCCATACTTTTCATGGCTGCAATTGCTTCCGAAGTAACCATAGCGAACAACTGCAAATAGGAATGGTAACATATTAAGGATTCCTCATAAATTCTAATAAAACAAAAAATTTAAAATGAAATGAATGTTTTTGTGAAAGATTCTGACTTAAACTGAAATCAATTAATAGCCAGAAGAAAAGACTTCACCTTAGGTGGCAAAATCATTAAAATCTGCTCAGTTTTCTTAGCTGACAGGTTTACCACAAACAAAGGCAACAGTAAAATTGTTAATTATAATAATCAAAACCAGGGCAACACCTAAAATGTGACGCTCATCCATTCCAAGGTTCAGGTGCAGTGTCAGTGGGCTTTTCTACCTCATCCAAAGTATTTCCAGCTCTTTGTTCAGCAATGCTGGACATGGAGCTAGCCGCAACACTGCTTAGCGGTATTTTCATGCGGCATGGAAATGGACAGAACAAATCAAAAGACTTTTTAGTTTTAGAAAGAAAAATTATTTGAATGGTTGGTGAACAGTAAAAACCCCAAAATTATAATTTGAGAGAAATACCTCCCTGCTTCCTTTACATAAAAAAAGATCTCCATATTCTAGAGATCTAATGTGAAAAATCTAAAGACTAAACAACTTCTATGGTGGTTGGTGGTGGAGTCAGTGAGAATTGCTAGACCTAGAATAATAACAAATAATATTGTGATAGTGATAGATAGAAGTTTATGGTATCTCTAGAAGAGTATCTATATTCTCCAGGATTACCCAGAGGATCTTTCTAAAGCCCATTCATTTTAGTTCTAAACTCTTAGATCCTGACTGATACTGATGGTAGACTAATTATTCTGAGGAACACACCAGTAGAATTTATAATTATTGGGATTGTTGATTTCGAAAAATTCTATAATCTTCTTTGAGTCTTGAGATTCCTAAGGCCCAAGTCTCCTCACTCAGTCTATCTCCCTTGACTACCCTCAATGACAATTGGGAAAGCAGACAAAATAAAATCTTACTCTCTGAGTAATTCTTGACTTAGACCAGAACGAATAAAAAAAATTGTTTTGGTTCCTTGCTTGCCTTCGGGCTTCAGGCTTTAGGCTTAGGCATTCCCTTCACAAAATTTTATAATGGCCGCGTTGACAGTTTCTGTTGTTTCATTGGGTAAAAGGAATTATCTTTCAGTTTTCATTGGCTGTCCTCGTGTTTATCTAGTTTCGTAATAATATTTAATAGATTGAAATGAATACTTAATTTACCTTAATAATAAATAATAATAAATTATATTTATATAGCGCCTTTTCCATTTCAAATGTTCAAAGGCGCTTTACAATTTCCTTACAATTTAAAAAACAAAATACTCAGAGGCATACACGCGCGCTTCACACAGACACATATATACCTACACACACACACACACACACACACACACACACACACACACACACACACACACACACACTTTTTTAAAAACAATAGTCATCGCAATTAAATGGAAAGGCGCTCAGGAACAGCTCTGTCTTTAGTCTGCCCCTGAATGTGTCGAACGAGGTTACCTTATAAGATATATCAAGCACACTGGATCAACATATTAGGGCAAGCAGGTGACCAGCCCACTGTGACTTTTTAGTGGTAGGAATTGATTTTGACTGGACAGCGACCTTTGAACTTTCGGCCTACTCTTCTCGATTTCCAACTGCCAAGTGTTCTTTAACGTGCACAACTTGCACACTTGACCTCCGAACTCCGTTCTTCTCTGATAGGACTAGGTTCTTGATCCCATCTACCTTCATAGAATCAGGGGAGTGGCAAATAGGTTTACACCGAGTTTTATTAAGAAAAACAGCAACTGTCGCCGCTGGGATTCGAACCCGGTATTTTTCTCTTCAACGGCCAGAACCATACCTCTGAGCCACTGGGACCCCAGCAGATATAATCATTGGTAGTAGTAGTAGTAGTAGTAGTAGTAGTAGTAGTAGTAGTAGTAGTAGTAGTAGTAGTGGTAGTAGTAGTAGTA
>JARBEQ010266325.1:0-10155 GCA_030265355.1 Tritonia tetraquetra
AAGAGTCAGATGGCGAAGCATCATTGATGGCCTATGCTCCGAATGGGGCTAAGGGCTTAAGTAAGTAAGTAAGTATTGAAAACATTATTTGTTGAAATCGAGGAGGTTTTTTTTTTCTCACCCTGTATATATACACATATTTTGTGATCGTCACTAAATAAAAATAAAAGACGTGAAAAGTACTACAGTCATCTTCTAGACACATCATTTACCTCTTTAAACGTTTCATGGAGGAGGTGGATCTGAATGAGGTTATACAACAAGACAAGATTCATAAGGGGAAGGACAAGGAGCTTCCTTCAGTTGCTATATTTTCTCTTATTAAAAACTCCTGTTTTGATTCCTTTACGTTCTTCTGAGTACTTAAATAAAACTTGCAGTCTGTAAAAAGTTGTAACTTTTACACCTTTTTATCAGCAACCATTTTCATTGTTATCACAATTTGTGGTTTCGCTCCTACCAATGGACATGAATGACTTGATCACATGATTCAGCTGATTATTTTTAGACCATGAGAATTGTTCACATAAAGAAAATTAGACAGAATTTTTTTTTCTTTTAAGTCTTTGGGAGTTGATTGGTTTGCAACCAAAGCCATTGGTGTGAATCTCTAGGGCAGAGCCTTGAAAACTCAAAAGAAAAAATCCTGCACACGCTGGATTAGAAATCCTGACCTTCACATCCAGAGGCAAGTCACTTAAACGCAACTGGATTTTCAACATAACAGGTCGCCGAACGGCGATCAAATAGTAGCTATCACTTACCGATGCTTTAGACAATGGATACACTGTTTATCTGGACATACCCTTGTTGCTACAATTATCTATCAGTTTCGTTCGATTCAAGTGATTTTTCTAGCATTTTGGGGTCATTTTTTCTCATTTTTGCCCGTTTTTTTGTTGATCTCAGCATTCTACGCTAAGGCTGTCATCTTTCATCTAGATTTCTTGTAAAAACACATCGAATTGACAAATAATCTTGATTTTCTGTGCCAATCTGATCGATTCAACATGTTTATGCGCCATCTAGACCCTGGTTTGGCATTTAGGCTTGTGCAGACCTTGTATGTTATAAGCGGACTCACCCTATGCTAGAACGACTTTGTGAAATGAGTGAGAAGGCGTCATCCAAAAGGCGATGTATCTTGAGTCGGGCATCATCCAATGTATCTGAGGGAGGACGCTCTTCGTCATTAGAGTCAACAGTCTGTAGAAAGCAATCATAGGAATTTCAGTTTTAAAACTCTAATATTTCACATTATCTTTATGGAAGACTCTCTTCTTCGTTGGAGTTGACAATCTGTATAAAGCAATCATAGGAATTTTAGCTATAAAATTCTGATCTTTCATGTTATGATAAAATATTTAATTATCATTTAATGTTAATGGAAGGTTTAATTGTTACCAATTGTTACTAAGAGAAGTCTTTCTTTCTTCTTTCTTATCCAATTCCCTTTTACCATTACAGTGTAGGGCCAGCACTATGAGGCTGGATTTCTCTGGATCAAGATATTAAGCCACGCAGGTGATCAACCCACTGTGACTAAGAGAAGTCTTAGATGTTTAAATGCAATATTTGAAGAGATTCACCACATAGGGCAGATAAATATAAGGCCTTAGGTCTCAAAAGGTTAATAGTGATACCATTATTTCTAAATGTATAAATTCTGACTTGTGTTCCACTTTATCGTAACCAGTCACAAATTACTTACAGGATTTTCATCTTTGTCCTTTGTCTTTTTCTCCTTATGGCTTGACCTGCTCGGAGTACAAACAAAAACATAAAGAACTGCTCTAAAAGGTTTTATAATATCAAATTGTTGGCAGATGGTATAAAAGATATACTTTTAGATATCATATTCGGGGGTAAAAAACATTTAACAGTGTGAATATGGTGTAAATACAGCAGATGTTGAATGCAAATTATTTTTTTTTCAAGTAAGTTCTTTCGGCTCCTCCTTACAGATCATGTGTGAATTTCTCGAGAAATGAAAACGTTGTCAAAAAATGAAATCATATTTTTTTGGGAGTACACCATATAATCATGTCATTGAAAAGCATGACAATGATATGAAATATTGTAGCTGTCAGATTCTAAACTCATTTGAGGTCCGAAAACTTGTACACTTACTGATGTTACTGTAAAGTGCAGAGAGCATGACCTAGTCATGAATCATGCGCTAAAGAAATGCTATGTATTATTATCATTATGATACCAAAAAAGAAAATTTGGCATTTTGATTAGCTGACACAATTTCCCATTGAAAAAGAGAATGTTTTTTAAATGATAAGGTGTCTTTTGGTCGAAAAGTAAAGAGTGAAATAATCTGCAATTAATGTTTATAATCTAACAGCAATGATAGACAGTGTACTACGCTTAAGTTGATCTTTGGTTGTGTTGATCTTTTTCCTTTGGAACAAACACAAATGTGACCTTGGTGAATGAAGTACAAATCAAATGTTTCTTGAACTTCTGATGTGTTGATCTTTTTTCCATTCCCCCAACAACATCACCTTAAGCGTAGTCGACTGTATTTGAAAAAACCCACAAATTAAAGTACAAATGTCATACTTGGAGCTGTCCTTCCTCTTTGATTTCTGAACACTCGGTGAACCCTTCCGAGGACCCAAAACCATGTCAATCTCTTTTTGAGCTCGCTCATACACATGATCAAGGTCTTCTTGTGGAACTTTTACTGGAGATTCTTTTTCCTTCATCCTTTTCTCTCGCAGTCTTTGCTTGTTCTTTCTCCTTTCTTCCTCTGCATTCTCTAGTAGGTCTTCTTCCATCTTAAACATATGCAATTAGGGAGGATGTTATGAAATTTATTGTTTCAATCAATATCCCAAATTCTAATCAATTAAATCGCTCTAAAAAAATCAAAACTATAGGAGGTGAGGTGGCCGAGTGGTTAAGACAGATATTTCTATTTCTATTTAGATTACTGTCAAAGTATGAGAACACTAAGCCCATCTTAAACATATGCAATTAGAGAGGATGTTATGAAATTTATTGTTTCAATCAATATCCCAAATTCTAATCAATTAAATCACTCAAAAAAAATTATAGGAGGTGAGGTGGCCGAGTGGTAAAGACAGATATTTCTATTTCTATTTAGATTACTGTCAAAGTATGAGAAAACTAAGCATATTTTGACAGATAAGGCGAAGAAAGTCCAAAGGATGAAAGATAAAATCCCCCAAATTGCCGCTGAGATTCGACCAAAGGACTTTCGGCACACAAGGCGAATGAGTTACTGCTACACTACGATGCCAATGAATGTGATACATACCTCTACAGTTGGTGGGCCAGTAATGACTAGATCTACAGTAGAGAGCACTGGCACATGGGTGGTGGGGCTTTGCTGAAGGCTGGCTATTTGGCTTTCATACACGGACCTCATCTCCATAGCTGGAAAAAAAATACACCACAATAAAGTTAAAGATAAGAGATTTCGTCCTCAAGCAAAAATAATTTCAGACAGTTTGATTGTCAGTATTAAAAAAAAACCCAAATTATTTTGACAACAGTAAAACCTTGTTATACTGCCCCCAGTTAAATCACAATTCTCTCATACTGCTTGCTTTTCGCCGTGGTAGAGATGTGATAATTTATTCAGTTAAAACCTTTTTTTATAACAACACCATTCTATTTACAACGCCAACTTTCCCTTGGTCCCAGAGTTGTGCGGTTTAACGAGGTGTTACTGTATAAAACAATTTCTGAATATTAAGACAAGGCTTAAATCTGACAAACTGTACACATGACCAACTGTCGTAGAGGTGTTACTGTATAAAACAATTTCTGAATATTAAGACAAGGCTTATACGCACAAAGACCGAGAGACATCAGCGATCTTTCCTCCCAACTGGCATTAGGCTATACAACTAATTACCATAAATATTGCCATACTCATACATAACAACGTAAATTTTACATACTGTACTTTAAACATTAATATATATATCATGTGATATCTACTTCGTACTTAACATTTTATTATTATGTATATTGTATTTTTATGTTTTAACTATTGTTTTTCATTCCAGTATGTCCAAGTTTATAAAACAAATTTCCGAAAGGATGAATAAAGTTTATTATCATTATTATTATTAAATCTGACCAACTGTACACATGACCAACTGTCGTAGAGCACACCACACACCACAATATGAATGGACCAAATATCAAAGATCATAAAGACTATGAAAGTTGTCAAACAGATAGCATGCTGAACCGGTTAGCAGTCAAGCAACATTGACTGTAATCAGTGTGTGGTGACAACTCGAGGCTGTGCCCTCGGGTAAGGCACTTAACTGAGTACCCGAGAAGGATACAGGAGTGTTATGGCATGTAAAGCATTGTAAAGCGCATAGAGCATGATGAACTTCATGGATATACACTATATAAATGCTATACTTTACTTTACATACCTTGGCTAGTTATAAAATTTGTGACAGCCTCTGGCAAAGTGGAACATAAGTCGGAGACAATATTTTTGAGAGAGCAACGAAAAATATATGATCCAATTTATCGGAACCAGTCACATAAAAAAATGGAAAAATTGGGGACAAAGATTACTAACAGCATGACAGCACTCATGTTTTCACTTTTAGCATCGAAAGAGGATAACAAAAATTTTGTAAGGTTACCTTCATCGCTATCGTCATCATCTTTCTTTTTCTTTCCCTTCTTCTTTTTTGGCCTTTGTTTCCTTTCATCTTCCTCATTTTCAAAGCTTGAAACAGGGTTTTCCACAGAATTCTCTCCAATACTCCTAATAAAAAAAGAACAGAAGATAAAAATTGTGTATGAAAATATTAAGCAAAGAATAATTTGTTCAAAATTACTTACATTCAAGACCAAAAATATAGAAATGCTATGTGTTATTATTTCATTATTATTATAAGTCTGCTCAAGTTCAGTTTTTTATCTAAAAAGACTAGAATGATGGTCAAACTTGGCAATTGCCGAAAACATTTTATCATTTCATATTTGTGAAATGCAGATTGGATCTTAAACTCAATTTACAAACTTTCATAAAGCATCTACTTATCTAGAGCCATCCTGCCTATGTCAGTCCACCTCATCTATTTTTTAAAGCAACAGACAAACTTCTCGTTTATTGTAAACAAAATTTTATCAGTAATTCAATCTTCCAGGTTGTTTTTTTCAAACAATCAGACCTGCGAACCTCAGTTTAAAAAAAAATAGAAATGGACCTTAAAAAAACAAGAGGACTCTGTGGAAAAAAAGAGGGGGAAGTCTCATTCATTCATTCATTTATTCTCGTGACTGGAAAGTTCTCAATTCATTGAGACAAAAGAAAAAAGCAGGGATTGTTGCATTCTGCCGGAAATTAAATTTCTTTTTCAATGCAGGGTAAATCTGATTTTAGCAGCAGGGTAGTTGGCAGGTCTGAACAACTAACACTCTCACATCCCCAGTTTGTCTGTATCGTGAAAAAAATAGATGAGGTGGGCGGACAAAGGCGGGATGGCTATAAATCACATATTGTACGCATTCTCAATTCTCGATTTACTTTTTCTTCTTTTTAGATGACACTGGCATTGGTGGCCGTCTCCGTGTGACCTCCTCAGCCTCCTCCCCGTTCTCTGTGAGAGAGTATTTACCCTTCTTGGACGGAAATGGAAGCGCCATGGTCCCTTTACCCTGGCTTTCCTCTTCCACGTAGTATTTGGGATTCTGTAGAGGCAAAAGTTTATAGAGGGATAAAAGAAAGAAACAAAATAGTTTGGAAAAATCCATCTGTCACACGACTTTAGACCGCTCACAAATATCTCTGGGGCTCAAAGTTATTCTTGCTCTCTAAAGTTGTTAGTTTTACACCCGTGGCAACTCATTATAGGTCCTCTATGAAAGGCGAGACCTCTGGTTTATAGTTCATCTCCAATAGGACTTGATTTCATATGAAATCCACAGGGTCAGAGCCATAAAAACTCCAAGAAAGTCCAAAGGAAAAAATTCCCAGGTCGCCGCCAGAATTTGAATCCAGGACCTTCAGTGCAAAAAAGTAATTCAAGTGTTACCGCCACGCTATGACCAAACTAAAAGTGTATATTTTCATATAAAAACACTTTTTGCTTGTAAAATTGTCTGTTTTGGGGGTTTATTTTTGTGTGTTTTGAATTAACTTTTGGAAGTTTAGATTAATGTAAAGATTTAATAGTAGTTGCAGATTTTTTTTTAAAAGTGTCACAAACACTCTTTGATCAGGTGAAAATAGTAGGAAAAAAAACACATTTATTGGGTCAAAATACAATTTCTGAAAAGAATGGACAAGAACATTACCAAGTGCATGAAAGTAAAAAAACAGTAGCAAAAAATATTTTAAAACTTCCAATAAAGACAATAATACAAGGTTAATACAAAGTTAACCACAAACATTAATGCAGAAAGTACATGAAAACAAAATCTGAAATTTGTGGTCGTAAGTAAGCTTGCAAGCATTCAAATTATTGTTTTAGCAAAATTTGTGACAATAAATACTAATCATATGGTGCCCAATTCAATACAGCAGTTGTTACCATAGCAACAGTAAACAACAGGATTTTTGACACCTTAACCTGGGCATAATTTGGAGAAATCTGAATTTAGTTTGTTATACAGATAAAGAAAACTTTCCTCTTGTCTGCAATGAAGAGAAAAAAAGACTTTAAAATCAATGAATTTTCATATATATTCTGTTTCATCCTTTGAACCCATCCTGAGTTGAGGTTGAAAGGTATCTTCAACACCTAGCCATTGCCATTACACACTATAAGAAGATGGGTAAAAACAACATCAAAAACATAAACACTGATTCAAGGAATAAAATCAAACGGTAAAATTAATACAACTTAAAGTCCTTGCCTCTGGAATATTTTGAAGAGGTTTCCTGCTATTCTTACGAGCCTTTTTTCTCGACTTAGGCTTTGGACGGATTTCTTTATCTGTTGTTGACAATGAGTCATCTGTTTGATCATCATAGTCATTGGATCCATTTTCAGATTCATTTTCAACGATGTCGGATACACTCTTGTTTATTTTGGTGCCAACAGGTTTGAGAGAATCTTCGGTTTGCACGTCTCCAGCAGAACAACACAAACATCCTCGTTTTGGTGGTGGTTGTGGCATATCATTCGCTTTGCTTTCTGACAGTTTTGTTTCATCTTGTTTGACATCTTTCACTCCATTTTTTATCTTTATAGCCCCCTCATCACTTTTTTCAATAGAATTGTCTGCAAACGTAACAGACAGTTTGCTTCCAGTTTCTGTCTTTGTAATCGATTCAGTGGTCTGGGCATTTTTGGAGCTTCGACAAGGCATTTTCTATTTTTGTTAGACTTCCAATCAATAGGCAAATCCTTTTTTAACCCCTGGCCGTGAAAAAAACCCACTACAAATTTCTGATCTTGACAAAAAAAATTTAACTTCTATCTACTAGATAGGTAGAACCAAATTGAAAACCCTCTTAGCCTCCAAATACTGGAAGATCAATATCTCTAGTCTAGATGAAATTTGATTTCGTTGATGACAGTTCTAGATTGCTAGAGATCTAAGTACTAAGATAGGTCTAGCTGGACTTAGACTAACTGGCTTCAGTCTTCAAGACACAAGTCATTGCTCATTATGATTTCTTTCGGTTTCAACGTCTATCTTAGCCTCTATTAAATGTGTTTCTAACTTTTACAAAAAAATCGATCACAAATCACACAATGATCTCATATTCCTGTTACGAATTGGTTGCAATAACTGCAATTTTCCACTTGAATAAAACTGTTGTTTACGTTCGTTTTTTATGTTGAACGTGCATCGACTGCACTCCAAAACAAGTCAAAACACATCGATCGCTGATTTTCTACCTCCCTAGGTGCGTTTTCTTCGACAGTGTGTAGTAGTGTATTCTTATCGTGTAAACAATCACTTTTGAAGTAGTGATCGATTTGAAATGTTATGTGGTAATTTCGTCGCAGATTAAATTTCGACACGACATAAGCTAGTAAAACAAGACTTCTGTGAACGATTACTTGAAAAAACAAACAAACAAAACATACACACTCTTTTCGACATCATACTATACTATGATTTAAACAGAGGGTGACCGAGAACTACCCAGGCCAGACCCATGTCTTGATCAAGTGTGTTGACATTTAAATGGTGTCGAAATAATATTATGACATTATTATTCGAAGATTTAGGGATCGATTAGGAAGTGTGGGAAAAATTATGATAATGATATAAAAAAGATAGCAAACACCGGTAACACCGTTATCTGCGAATCAAACCTTGTTTTGAACACCAATATTATAATGACTCTTGAATTGATTATTCTTTCATTTTCGGCGTACTTCTGATGCAGAAAAGAAACCTACACAGTCGTGCTAATCCGTGTGCAAGATTAGCGCACATTTACAATAATGATTACAATAGATTATATAAGCACGCTTAGCGTGAAACATGTTTTTTTTACTATGAAAATTTACCCCTTTGTAAGCACGCTCACAGCAGCACTCCGTTTATGAACACGTTTTTGTGTGCACTAACCGAAACAGAAATCAGTAATTTTTCTGCTACAGTACACACGTATTAAAAAAATCCCCCCCCCCCCCCTCCAAACAAACAAACAACCCAAACCAAACCCAAGCAAACAAAAAAAAACAAACAAACAAAGCAAAACAAACCCAACACCCCCCCCCCCAAAAAAAAAAAGAAAAAGAAACCAAAAAAAAAACCCAAACAAACACAAAAAAAAACCCAACCCCAACCCAACAACACCAACAAAAACCCCAACAACCCAACAAACAAACAAACAAAAAATACGTTAAAAAACGCAAAGTTGTTAATGAACCATTGTCAGTTCCAAGCTCTCAACCAAGTATCTACATGTACTTGTTTTGCCAACTCATCTTCAAAAATTTCATAACCATAATATTTATAACCCACCTCTTCAGCAGTTTTGGGGATTTGTCCCGACTCGGCCAGATCGTGGATTCTCAACTCTCCAGAATACTTTTTCGCACAGCACCGATTCCCACCACAGCAACAGCAGATGACGACCAGCAAAATGATGATGATAGCGATGAAGGCACCAGAGACGGAACCGGCGATGAGCGTTGTGTTGTCATCGTCACTGGATGAAGAAGCGCTTTCTATGTACGCTGTGTGATAAGAGTGTAAATGAATAATGATAATAATGATGAGGATTATGACAACGACGATGACGATGGTGATGTTGATGATAATAACAATGTTATAATGATGATGATGATGATGATGACGATGACGACGATACTGGTGCTGATGATGATGTGATGATGATGACGATGATGAGGATGATGATAATAAGTACTTTATTCATATCAAAAGAAAAAATATTTGTACAGACGTGTTAAGAATTGAACAAAATGACATAAAATTCAAAGAATTCGGAGAATTTGTAACCAAAAAAAGTTGCATTGTAAAAACGGAACGTACAAATTTGAGTAGGGACAGGTATGATTTCACAGACAAACGGAAAATGCAACTAAGTTAAGACGATATTTAGAATGGTGGTAGCAAATAAGAAGAAAAGTGGTGTGTCGACCGTGGGGATCAAACCCATATCTACGAACGGCAACACCGCCTAGCCAGAGATAGTGAATCACATGCTCTGCCGACAGAGCTAATCCGTGACTCTGAGGCGCCATCGTCGGTCGACAAGTCGCTTTTCTTCTTCTATGCCATACGTTGTGATACTATATTTTGCGGGGGGTTGAAACCAATATGGCGGCCGTTACCACGGCAACAGTATACCATTATCATCACCATACTATTCATCAGAGTAAATATTGGTCCACCCAGCTTTTAGGCCATTATGCTTGATCACGTAAATTCTTCTCTATTTTGAAAAAAGAATACTCCCTCCATTTCATAATTTCACACATGTTGTGTGTGTATGGTCCGCGCTCTCTTCTGTCACCCGGCACACAGTCCGTACAGATCATACAATTGAGATGTTATTATGGGGTGGCGGGACAGAAGAAAACTGTCAATAGGAGAGGTAATGCAGCTCCTTCCCTCCGCTAGTATTCTTCTTCTGTGTAACTCTCTCTCTCTCTCTCTCTCTCTCTCTCTCTCTCTCTCTCTCTCTCTCTCCCTCTCTCTCTCTCTCTC
>JARBEQ010266347.1:0-10154 GCA_030265355.1 Tritonia tetraquetra
GAGCTAATATTGTCTCTAATTTCGTTAATAAAAAGTTCACGATTTAGGGTTTTTATGTTTCTGCCTACAACTGTTTTATGTCCTACTTTTTGTTGTACGTTCAACTCTATGAAAGTTGCTTAATGGTCAGAAAGGAGTATGTTAACAACTTCTGTATTTTTTACAATATCACTGGAAGTAGGGGAAATCACACAGTCAAGTATGTGACCAGACTGGTGAGTTTTTACTGTCACATGTTGAAAAAAGTCATTGTCGACAAGAATATCTTTCAGATTTTTTACTGTCGGAGTATCAGCAGAAAAAATAAAATAAAAATCTCCAGTGACGATGAAAGGGGAATTTTCATTTTCAAATTTAAAACAATGTCGTAAAGTCAATAATAATATTAAAGTCAATAAGAAATATTTATGTCTCGATTCCAAAACAAAATCATTCTTTTCCCTTTACCCAGTCGGTTTGGTTTTACCTTGCTTGACGACAGGTCTAAATCGAATTGTTGGAAATTTCTCTACCCATTTTCGTGTAATGTGTTTTTTGTCTGTTAGCTGAAGAAGGGCGTTGTGGCCCGAAACATTCTAAGTCCCTGTGCTTTGTCCCTTTCGGAAGTTTATACATTTCCTTACCCCTCTTGTTCATTTATTTTAACTTCCAGCAGCCCCTATTAAATTATTTTTGTAGTTGTCTCCCTTTTCATGTTTTTTAAAAACAGATTACATACCTTGATTTTCCAAATCTAGCAGAATAGACACGCTGCTGCATTCTAAGTCACTTCATTTGTCTATTATTATCATTCTAATTATAAATCCCTGATTTTTCCCTTCATAGTGCTATATAATAAATTACGAGAATAACGACACTATACGATCAGAGCCTTGGTTAGTAATAACACAAATTGCACAGCAGAATCCCGCCCATGACCAAACAATAACTAAACAGCACCCCTGTCCCTCACTTCTCTTTCTTCTTTTCCCCACTGAACAAAGTAACTATCTGTATCTACTTTCTTCCTTTATCATTTCCTCATTCCTGGTTTGCCTTTCGGTGGTCAGGAAACCATACCTACTTCAACCACACAAGTCCTTGAGTTTGAGAGAGGGCTCGGACTGGCACCTCACAGTGTGTCTAGACAGTGCTAATGTGTTATTTTCATCAGGTGTGTTCACACGTTTGGTGGCAAGCATGTCTTGTTTCGATAATAATTGCAATTGTTGAGGAAATATGAGCATGTACTTGGCTGAAGTACCTTGCACTTAATAATAGGGATTTATATAGCAAAAAAAGCAGCCAGACCCAGAAAGCGTGCGCTTGTGAATGTGAGGTGTGCACTTGGGCAGCGACTACTGTACATTGTAAATCAAATGGCAAATTTTAAATTTCAGACCAAATCATTCATTGGTTATGGTTACATCACTAACCTAATTCATCTGCTGAAAATAATTATGGCAAATCAAACTGCAACTTGACAAAGATGAAAAAATCCTTGTCATCACTTGATTGATTCATTTTCCTATTCAAGTTATATACGAATTTGAGAAATAGGAACGGTATGAAATTGAAAAAAAAGTGTCATACTTCTTGTTCTGAGGGGTAAAATCCCATGGCGCGCATAATGAAAGGCACCTCTGTGATGGGTACACGGTTTCCAATCTCTCGTTGTTCCATGGAATTGATACCTTGACTGGAAGGAAGAAGAATCATTTAATAGAGTATATATAAATATTCTTATGCAAATATCCTTTCCATTAATCAATGTTTTTAAAGTATTTAAAAAACCTGAAGTATAGAGATTATGAATGGCTACAAGAATAAGCAGTCAATATGAATTTGAACCCATATTTTGCTGGGATGGGAGATAAAGAAAATACTTGGTGAAAGTATTGTCTAGACACAACTTGTGTTAAGACATTCAAACCTACCGTGCGTCAATCACCAAAGTAACAAATAAGATTGGCATTGGGAGCAACTTTTAGTTTTTAATCACATAAATCAGCATTTTTTGCACCCTTACAAATTGAAGTAATAAAGATAATCTTTGTTTGCCCACACTGGCAATGAGTCAAATGACAACCTGATATATTTCTAAAACAATTTCATACCAGTATTTCGATCAAATAGATTTATACGCCATTCACATTGTCAACATTTGACCTCAACATCTGAGGTACCAATTGCTTCAATGATTTCAAAATGTTTCTCTTCAGTTTTTTCAACAGAGATCATATCTCTCAAGTGGACTCCATAAACATTATACATAAACCAAGATCATCTATCATTAACATACTGTCTTAGTTGAGCATAGTAGAAAAGATCCTCCAGCTCTGCAAACATTTCTCCATCCCTGCCGCCTTCCAAAAGGCCGTAGAAAGGAATCAAGTTTTCACCTCCCAGTTTGGCTTGAGCTTCCAATGCTCTGATAAGTTTGAAAGATGAAAAATATATTTTACAAACTATTGGCAACATTTAACGGTGATAATGGTATAAAAATTCTATAAAATTATCAGGAAAAATGAGAAACAATTTGTCTCACATATAAATGGGTAAATCATAGTTCTAAATTTGAAAATAATGACAGAGTATATCAATTGAATTCATTTCAAGTGTCATAGAAGACATTTTCAGTCTTTTAACCTTTGGGACCAAAGAAAAGTTGGTATTTTAAAGAGAATGGCGTTATAACGAAAGGTTTGAGTGAACAAAAAGCAGGCAGTAAGAGAAAATGGCGGTATAACACAGGGTGGTGTAACGAGGTTTACTGTAGAATTATAGAATTGTAGGAGTGTGTGTAAGGACCGTATAGATCTTACTGTAAATTTATCTCCCACATATGCACAGCATAGTCAGGGCCACCAGCTGTGAAAAGATACGCTCCGTCAAAGCTGCATTCGATGTTGGAGACCTGGTGAGAAAAGATTGATAGTATACCAATTTCATTGATTTGAAATTAGATGAAGCAAAATTAGTAATAAAAATAGAAACTTCAGAAAAAAAAACCCCAGTAATAATAAGATAGATACTTTATGAAATTTAGTAATAAAAACAACCTTACACCGAAAGGTACTAAAAGGTTATTGATAAAGAAAGAAAGAAGTAATAAAAACAGATACAGTGGATTATCATGTTTAACGACATAGGAAATAATAACGAGAAAATTAAAAATCCCTGATTTTTCCCTTCATAATGCTATATAATAAATTACTAGAATAACGACACTCTCCAACCAGAGCCACAGTAATGACGAAAACTCCATAGCCATTCCCAACCCTCACCCTCCATTTTTTTTCTTCTTTCCTCACTGAACAAAGAAACTATCCCTGCTTTCTTTCTTTCTTTCTTTATCATTATAATTTCTTGGTTTTGTCTTATGGTGTCAGTAAACTGTACCTAGTTTAACCACAATAGCCGCGTCATCAAAGCACATGTGCTTGAGATTGAGAGGGCACACATCGAGCGATTAATTAAGTTCGTAAGTTATCATTGGTAAATTACAGCAAGTAATAAGGGATCTGGTTGATTCCCTTTGTTATTGGGAATAACAAGATATTTTGTCTGGAACGCCACCTCTCGTTATAACCGAGTTTCACTGTACTCAAGGAACAATCCGCAATAAAAGCAAATGCTAGATGAAAAATCAATATGAAAAATACACATTTGATGAAAAATCAATAATAAAAGCAGACACTTCATTTAAATAACTATGGAGCTGGTTGGTTGGTGTGAAGATTAAAAATAATCTATATATATAAAGCTGGTCAGGTCGACGGCTAAATACAAACTCCTCTCTTAATACTGTTTGTACAGTGCTGAAATTTTTACACAAGGTACAAAATAGTTTTGATCAGGTTTGTATGTGGTAAGAATTGTAGTAGAACGGACCGTTGATTTTATAGAAAATGCTTTGTTTCTTCAAATTTTATTTATCGACATTCCTCATAGTTTTCCTTACTTCCGCCTTTTCCTTTCATTGAGAAAAATGACGTCATTGTTTTATGAGCATACGGTGCTATTATGATATTGATGCTTTCAATAGCAAAGCCGTGCGCATCATATATCTATATGAAGATGGGAGTCCCTCTGGGTTATCTTTCATCTGTGGCGGACCGCGTCCTCTGATATATTATTGTTTATATCATAATAGGGTGTGACATTACATTTACAAATGGGTTGACTAAAAGTGATCAACAGTTATTGATTAAGTGCATGGCATCCCTGACAAACCTGATAACCGTCGGGTGTCCCTGCTTGTGCATTATATAATCAAATTATACCCATTATATATGAACAGTATATATATATAATATATGTATGATGTATGTACATATTTGCATGTTTTGTATTTACATGTGTACATTACATACGTGCGCATGTATGTATTATATATTTATGTGGTTGGTGTATGTATGTGGGTATGTATGTGCGTGTGTATGTATATATATATATATGTGTATATGCATTTAGGTAAGCATATACATATGCCTGTATGTAGTTATTTGATATGTATGTTTATCTTTATTGAAACGATGCAGTTCATGTCATGTTTTTCTTTTTCTCTCGTTGAATAAATTTTTTTAAAAAAGAAACAAAAAATCTTCAAACCAAAACATTATGATAAATTCTTTATCGATAATGACTGGATTCACAGTGGATTCATAGTGGACAGCATAAGAGTCATCCTTGTGTTTTATCTTTATTTCAAAACCTACTTACGCCACTAGGATGAGCAATCAAGGCCATGGCCAAATGAGGGTTCCCGCTTGCTGGCAGTATATGCAGGCCGACTTTATCCTCAGTGATATATGCCAAGAAACGATTGGTAGATTCATCAGCAGTGGTGGGAACAACCATCATTCTGTAAGTAACATATTAGCAATAATTATCTTTGCTACCTAGCAGCTGCTGAGATAATTCATCTTAAAAGAAAATGATAAATTCTTTACAAACTGTTGGGTTTATAACCTAAAATCTAAAGCATGTAACATTTTGCATTCATAAACATCACAGCTATTATGGTATGAATGCTGAATCCAGTTAATATTCTTATGTGGATATTATTAGATAACTATTCATTATTCATTTACAAGCCATGAAAATTTCAGTTCAGTTAAATCCAAACCCCGGCAAGAAAGGGTTAACAAAGCTGTCCTGGAAATGACAATTTCTTTTCAGATCATTACAGTGGACTACCCTTATGTTGAAGTCGCTTGAGTAGATCTTCGGTTGTGTCAATTTTTTTTCTTTGGAACAAGTACCTATGTGAGCTCGGTGAAGTACAACAGTTGTGTTGAACTTCGGATGAGTTGATCTTTTTTCCACTCCCCCAACAACATCAACTTAAACATAGTCTGTATTAATTCTTCCAATGATATTCAGGACAGAATTCTTTATTTTTTATCATAATGTTCTTTGTCACAATTTTCTTTTCTAATTCATCACTATCCAAAAAACTCATCTATCTTATATCACAAGTCATCTTCACACAGTGTATAACAACTTACTTTGAAATAGGAGAACCATATGTTGGTCCAAGCACAGTCTTTCTGCACATTTTTGTTGTACTGTTGTAGCACTTGAGTTTATACTTGAAAATATAAACAAACATGGTTACATAAATAATCATATTTGACATCTGTTGCATGTATTCTATTCATAGCAATACTGGCAATGGGACAAAAGATACTAAATAAAGAAGTCAGTTGTTAACCTGCATTTGGACTAGCAAGTTGTTCTCTTCATTTCTTGTGATATAACTGTGTTGTCTTTATTATATTGTGCGTCATGCGTAATGATACAACATCTATTACATTAATAAGTTTGATGTTTGATGTCACTGTGAGTGAAGAAGAAAATGTATAGACCCCTTTATCACATGAGAGTCCTTGACCCCTATTTGCTCCAATAATGTAAACAAAAACCAAGAGTAAACTGTTTGCCCCTGCTGAGATTCAAACTCCAGACCTCCAGATCAATGGGCAATTGCTCTACCACTGCACCACATAGTACTCCAAGAATAAGAATGAAATGTGTGCAAATGAGACATTATTATAATAGCGTTAATGTTACTAGAGAAAGAAAGCAAGACAGACAGAATTAAAATAGATAGAGAACAAACAAGAAATAGAAATCGATTAATTCAACACTTAAATTTCATAATCATAGTTCTACAATAATTATGTATATATATTACTAACCTCATCATTGGCAGTGAATAAAAAGTGCTCTTTTGTGATGGGAGGGTACATACACATGCATTTTGGAACTGCACTCTGCTCAATCCGATCCTCGGATTTAGGAACCACATGATTCTTTCCACTATTGTTGAGTTCATATTCAATCTTTTGGATGAAAATGTAATAAATACAATGATAACACATCAATGAAGTGAAACAAATGTCTTTAAATTTGATGCCAATTTCATGGAGTTAATGCTTTAACCTATTGGCAGATCTGCCCAAAGTGGCAAATTCTCCCGGTTCTTACATAGCTGAGGACTACATTATCATTAATTTGTTTATTGACCTTGATTATGATTTATAAATAAAGAGTTGAGGACAGTGGGCTAATCACCTGCTTGTCTGAAATTCTTTGATCCAGATGGTGACCGAGGTGCCTGGATTTATACCAGGTATCTTGTGTGTCTTTTATGGCTGAACATAGGGTTGGCCCCAACACTGCTCTGCAGTATTAATGGGGTTTGATCAAACAAACAAACAAAAACTATGGATAGATACAGGTGTCAGCTTATAGATGGGATTGATGCCCAAGGAAGACAGAGGAGAACCCTAATTAACCAGCTGAATAGATTCACGGGCATGACAACACAACAACTGTTTGAATCTGTAAGAGACATTAGAGAATGGAAAGAGAAGACACATAAAGCCAGGCATGGAACCTAGAAGAAGAAGACCTATAATAAACCAGCAACCCCTCTAAATATTGACACTCCTCAATTTACGGCAGAGAATCAAACAGACCCCACCACTCCATAGCCTGATCAAATTTTACCGAGGTCAACAGGAGAGCAATGTCTCTGTGTTGGTTAATAAAGCTTGATTTGATAAACTTTGCCGTAGCCTTCTTCGGAAATCAGAAAATTTTGAAACATTTCATTGTTTAGAAGTGAAGCATCTTTGAGTGAAGCAGCAATTCAAATTCATCAATTAACCTCATTTCCCATAAGCCTATCTTTGTCAGTTCAGCACTATGCAACAAACAGAGAGCTCTTCTCTTAACATTTTCTTAAAAACTGAGGCAAGCTTTAGAATCAAAAGACAGAAAATCTGATCTTAAATAGACAAATAAATGTGAAAAAGGTTGGATTTTCTACTCACGAGCATCCTGTCTTCTCCAAGAGAAAGTAACTTTGGTTGATTGGTGTCAAGGTACACATCAAAGAGCAGATCCCTGATTGGTTTGTAGTGAGAACGATACCTGCCGTGCCAGATGTAGGGAGTGCTACCTTCCTTGCGTTGTCGTCGGTATACTGTGATTGTATGTCCAGCATCCTAAAAACAAAGCAGATCAATTTCCCAAGATATATATGGTGGATTGTTGTATTCATTATAAAAAATACAATGGTATCCTCAATCACCTACCATTCCTCATTTCTCTGAATGTTTTGATCAAACACCACAAGATTTGACATTTTGTTTAAAAAAGAAATCCCAGCATTTTTATAACTAGCTTCCCTAAGATAATCAACACTATATTTACGACTATCTTGTGAAAGAAAAAGAATTTGTGGTTTGTATGTCTATTTCTTTATTTCTGATTTTTCTCTACAACAAAGTATCAATTTCCCAATAAGTTTTGGATGAAGGTTAGTTTCTCCATATCCTCTTTTTTAATCAAATTCATAAATTCTAGAAAGATTAACAAACTTATCTATAACAAATAAGTGACCAGATTTTTCCTTTTGGGTATTATGTCGCAAATCCTGAACGTGGGAAATTGCGTCTAAAGTCAGAGTGGTCAAAAATAACAATCTTTGGATTTTTGTTGAATTATAAACTACAACATCTTATCTTTCTATCACATGAGTGGTATAAGTGAAAATAAGGTGGAAATGTGTAAAAAAAAATTTTTATGACAAGGCAGTCAATGTGCTTCTCAGAAAGGGTAGAAAACAGGGCTGTAGACTTGGCGTAATTTTCGTGACATCATCTTCTACCGTCACTGGTGGAATCAATTATCGCACGTGAGAATAAAAGCAACATTTTCAAACCGTTACTTCTGGTTTTTAACTTTGAATTTATTCTAGTCACATAGCTCTTGAAATTATGACCACTCTGATACCAAACATGGATGGTTTTGTTTTAGAAATGACCAAGAACATAAAATATTTAAAAATTACACCAAAAAATGTACAGTTATTTTTTGCTCTAAACCATTTATTTCTAAACCAATTTTTACCAAATTTTCTCGTTTGAAATCCTATCAAACTGGCAATTTCAAATACACAGTTCAAAAAAAGATTTGATGGAATTTATATAATTACAAAATCATGTTTCTTTCTCTACAGAACTGGTTCAAGTTTATAATTTACCACCGGATGTCATTTGTAACGGGGCCAACAGATTGATTCTTGGGCAGATAGGCCACGCCTTTTAAAAAATTTGATTGGATGTTTGATTGCAAGTGTGATGAAAGTGTTGGAAAGAGGGGGTAACGGTAAAAAAGTAGTCTTGCTTAATCATGAGAATACTTTTGTCAAATATAGAATAACAGCTTTGAAGCCAAATTATTTTAATGAAAATATTGAGCATTAGTTATTTTACAATAGCCTGTGTAACAAAATCGGAATTCTATTTTCTCATTTCCTTTTTCATCACAGAAATATTGTTATTTAAAATGCAATAACATATCTTGATCCAGAGAAATCCAGCACTCATAGCGCTGGCCCTACACTGTAATGGTAAAAGGGAATTGGATAAGAAAGAAATAACCAAACATAAATTATATTTAGAGACAAAAAGCTAACTAAATTAAATCTGTTATAAAAACAATTGTAACTTACAGCAGTTGCAAAATATACTGAGTTGTGAGAGAAAGCAATATGTGTGATTGCCTCCCTCGCATATCGAAATGGTTCAGCGACTTGGTCTAGCAAAGCCACAGAATCAACGATAATCAAACAGCCATTTGTGCAACCCACCACTGAAATGATAAGTAAAGAGCTATTAATAAATGAAAACAATTTAACACACCAAAATACAAACAATGCTGTGATACAGAGGGCATGAGGTGTTGACACTAGCCGTCTATTCATAAGCAAAACAGTTCACTAAAGGGTGATAATAGTGCTTTGAATAGATAAAAATGGACAGTAGGTTTCATAAGGAGTTATCATATACAGTTTTTAAAAGTCAAAAAGCAATTAGTTCCTGAGAAATAAAACTTCCCCAAAAATCCCACTAGTCCTTGGTTATCATATGTGGATTTGAAAAGTTAAGATTGATGTATTGATCAAACAAAAGGGAAACTGGAAGCAGTGAAATGAAGATCAACTTGATAGGTACAGATACAATAGTCAAATATAACTTTCCAATATTAGTTCTTACCACCATCAACAATACCACCATCACCAATACTACCACCACAAGTACAACACATTCAAAAGTAAAAATCACCTATATAAAATCCTTTTGGATCAAAGGCAACAGTCTGGATATGCATTTTCTCAAACATTCTTGAGGCCACAGTTTCTCTACAGAAAAGATGAGATGAATATCACACATTACAGTATAGATACATAAAAGTAAAATATCAGGTGAGGCAGTGGCCAAATAAAGTAACATATCAGGTGAGGCAGTGGCCAAATAAAGTAACATATCAGGTGAGACAGTGGCCAAATAAAGTAACATATCAGGTGAGGCAGTGGCCAAATAAAGTAACATATTAGGTGACGCAGTGGCCAAATGGATGAGTATCCCTTCAATCCTACAGCCAATGGAGGCGAGGTGGTCGAGTGGTCTAGACTACAGACTTCCATGGCGAGGGTCGTGGGTTCAAGTCCAGTTTCAGGCACTTCGTTTTTTTCTTGGGCAAGAAACTTTAATCTGTTTGCCTCACTCGACCCAGGTTTAGAAATGGGTACCAATTCTCAAACGAGTGTTGGGAAAGTATTCTGCGATAGACCAGTGTCCTATCCAGAAAGTGAC
>JARBEQ010266358.1:0-10153 GCA_030265355.1 Tritonia tetraquetra
TCTATGTGTAGATCTAGAACAGGAATAGACTCTGATCCTCACATTTATTTGTAGAACTAGAACAGGAATAGACTACGCCCCTTACATCCATGTGTAGAACTAGAACAGGAATAGACTACGCTCCTCACATCTATCTGTAGAAAAAGGACAGGAATAGACTCCGCTTCTCACATCTATGTGTAGAAATAGGACAGGAATAGACTATGCCCCTTACATCTATGTGTAGAACTAGGACAGGAATAGACTACGCTTCTCACATCTATGTGTAGATCTATAACAGGAATAGACTACGTTCCTCACATCTATCTGTAGAAAAAGGACAGGAATAGACTATGCCCCTTACATCTGTGTCTAGAAATAGGACAGGAATAGACTATGCCCCTTACATCTATGTGTAGAAAAAGGACAGGAATAGACTATGCCCCTTACATCTATGTGTAGAAATAGGACAGGAATAGACTATGCCCCTTACATCTATGTGTAGAAATAGGACAGGAATAGACTATGCCCCTTACATCTATGTGTAGAAATGGAACATGAACAGACTACGCCCCTGACATCTATGTGTGAGTTAACAGCAGAGCGTCAACTAAAACATGATGGATAGGCGGCTTTATTATCGCCACATTCGTTCCGTTGATGTTATTTTCCAAGCTCTTAAAAAGTAGGCGTCTGGATCCTCTTCATACACATTATTTGTAAATGCGTTTCCTGGAGCCATGTTTCTTCTCCTTTCTTGTCATTATCAACGGTGTTATGTCCCCAGATTGGAGAGTGGCTGTTGAAATTTCCTAGTAGTAGTAGTAGTACGAGACCATTGAGGGGTATCTTGATCGTCAAAGTGATCTAGGTTGTGGTTATGGGTAGATGGGCTGTTTTAAATATTGAGTTGCTGATACTGATATTAACATTTTATCCTTATGCGTATGCTTCATTCTAAGAACCTATCTTTCTTTATGAAGCAACATAGTTGTTTTTGACAAGTATCAGAATGCCACTTTTGCGGCCAGATCAATCCTCTCTAGAACATTGACATCCTCTGATAGAAGTCTCTTGTATGAAAGCGGTGTCACTCTATTCTTTATTGAGTTTGTTGGTTAAGGCTAACGTGTTTCTCTCCACACCTTCTGCATTTCACTGTAGTATGCTTATTGCTCTATTTTCTGTCATGTAACCTTGGTCCTGTACTCCTGGTTACCCAAGTAGATGGCAAGGTACCACTAGATCGCTTCGGTGGGCCGCTGAGGCCCGGCACTACACCCGTCCAGCGGGAACCCACGGGTTTCGCATCATATCTGGTTTTATTCATTGAATTCTGCATGATGATGGGGGGGGGGGGGGGGGGGGGGGTTTGCATATTGCCGCAGTTTTCGGGTTCAGTTGTGACACATGTCCGGTCTATTTGCGCCTTTCGGCCCAGAAAATCAGTCTTCGGCCTGCTTTTCTGGCGGCATATGCTTCCTTAGCCTTTCAACTTCCAGATCCACAAGGCAGGTGGGTTTATATCATAGGTTTCTGCCATCTAAAGCTGACGATCTCCATCTGATTGGGTGTTCCAGTCGACGACGATTCATGTGATAACGACGCTGACAATTCATGTTGACTGTATTGTTAGCGACAAGATGGCCGACCTGATTATGACTAAAGACGACGACGACAGTGGGAGTTTTAAGGCGCTCCTGAATCGCCTGGGACATCTCAATCTCCGGGTTGTGAGACTTTTTGGACAGGGTGCGGACACCACCCACATACCCCAGCCTCACCTCATGGGTTGCCGCAGGTCGGTCGCCAGTCGCGTTGATCCACCCGGAGTCCCATACCAATTCAAGTATCTCACTGGCTACTGCTATGAGCAGGAAAACCATGTTTGTAGCTGTGACGCTTTCGTCTTGTGCGGAGAAAATCCTGAGTTCGAATCTCGGTGGCAACGTGGGAACTTTTTATCTTTGGATTTTCTTTATGGCGTTGACTCTGATAATTCTTAGTCTTAGTAGTAGAATCAAGTTCATGGACTATACTATAAACCAGAGGCCTCGTCCCGTGACGTGAGATTAGGTCGTGAGGGTTGTATACGTCAGTCGCCACCCTGTTCACATAGCCACCCCACCGTGCCTCACACATGTACATAACGTGAATACTGAGACATATTATCAACAAATCGGAAGTCCCAGGGGCGCAGAGGTACGGTTCCCGCCTCTGAAGCGAAATGTACTGGGGTCGATTCCCGGCAGCGACACCGTTGGGTATTTTTCTCCTTGAAACTCGGTGAAAACATATATGCCACTCCCCTGATCCACTTCGGGTAGGTGGGATCAAAGAACCTGGTCCTATCGGAGACGGACGATAAACTCGGAGTCAAGACTAGGTTTTTATAATATTCTTTCTTTCTTATCCAATTCCCATTTACCATTGCGGTGTAGGGCCAGCAGTATGAGGCTGGATTTCTCTTGATCAAGATATTAAGCCAAGCAGGTGATCAACCCATTGTGATTTTTTTATAATATCGGTGTCACTATTGCTTGTTTGAGATTCTTGGGAACGATTGACATCAACAAACTGGCGTTTACTATGTGAGTCAAAGCTAGCACGATAATGTGCACACGATATCACTAGCCATGGTGGAATTGGATCGGCCGCACACGTCTTGCTGGAGCATTTCCGCAAAGCCTCAAGGACCTCGGCATCTGTTGTTGGTCTGAAGTCATCAAAATTCGGAAGGGAATGTACAATATTAGATGTTGAGTAAGGTGGACTTTCGTTTTTTCCTTTGATTTGATTGCGTATATCGATGACTTTGTTGCTAACATTTTCTGAAAAGCGGCACTGCGGCATGCCAGCTGGTAGGGATTTTCATGTTTGGGGAGAGTCCGTTCGATCAAGCATCTGTCTTGGTTGATGTTCTTAATGGTTCTGAAAAGTAAACGAGAGTCTTTATTCGAAGAGGTGGTTTTCCCTTTTAAATAGCAGGACTTTGTCAAGATAATAAGCTTATCAATTTCTCCAATTGCGCAACGTAACATAATATATCTGAAGGTGAATCTCCAGCTTGCTTTTGCACCGTTCACTCAGCCCACCGGAGCTGGTGTTTTTAACACCCGAATTTCCTCCGTGTACCATTGGGTGTTGGGGCGAATGACGATATGTCTGCCACAAGTGGGCACATAGTGATGGAAAGTGTGTTGTTGTAAATGTCCACCATCTCAGCGACATCTGCTGTGTTTTTCATTTCATTAACTATACAGGAATCAATGATCTTGTCTTTTAATATCGAGGTCAAGGGATCTAGTTTTCCCGTATGTGATCATTTTTCTTATAGGTTTTGGGTTTCTTCACAGGCAGTTTGGTAGATACCAAACTATAGTCAGAAAATGGGCTATCTTCGATGACAACCGACGAAATGAATTGTTCGACTGTTCTAGAAGGCACAAGGTGTGGCCTCCGATGTGAGTTGCTTCATTCACACAATTTTTTTAGGTTGCGGGGTATCAAAAGTTAATTAAACTTGATACATTGGTATTTCACAGTGGGTTGATCGCTTGCTTGGCTTAATATCTTGATCCAGAGAAATCCAGACTCATTGTGCTGGCCCTACACTGTAATGGTAAAAGGGAATTGGATAAGAAAGAAAGAAAGACATTGGTATTCGTCATCACAATCCATATATATATGCTAAAATCATCACGTCGTTAACCACTTATCATTGGGGGAAAAGGAATCAATGAAAATAATGACGTAGGTACGTAGAACGCCTTACTTGCTGTGAGCTACTACTATTTTTCATCCTCCTCCTTCTTCGGAATGGCTCCGGTGAATGCAGTAAAGGGCTCCATCTTAATCTCCCTACTACTCCATGTCGACTTTGATCATGTCTTTCCATTAACTCCTTGTCCTCTCTTTCTTTTCCTTGGTTGTTCCATCTACAGAACTCTTTTCCCAACATAACCTACACGACCTCTCCTGTTCCATATGAACTTACTTTCCTTTGAAGCAGTTGTCTTGACATCCACAGTTATAAGCAAATTTTCATATTTCACTCTGTTCTCACACAACAAAGCTGCAACTTTTCTCAAACTATTCCCCTGTCTGGATTCTTTTCTTTACTCCAGATTCACACTTCCCACCGCCTCGAATAGTTGGCCCCAGATGTGCTTGAATTTCTTTCTCGGTGTCACTTTTAAACACTGCATATTCATTGCAGGTTTCACCACCTGTTGTCCAGCACAGGGTACATGTATTTTGTTTTCATTCTGCCCCCTCACATTCTTCTCTGCTCCAGGGCTTTTCTCCATGTTCTAGCTCTCACTCAACTTTTTCTTTAGTTTAAAGAACAACAGCATATGGGGGAAAAAACTATTCCCCATGGACTGGTTCGCCTAAGCTGTTCTGTTAGTTGGTCCATTATCACAGCAAATATACATGGACTCAAAGCTGGTCCCTGGTGGAGCCCTACTTTTCTTTGCGGGGCCCTGTTGTTCCAACAGCTGTTCTCGTCAATGTTTCACATCCTGTGTACTTAACTTGGACTAGCTTGGCGTACTTTCCTGACACTCCTTTCTCTCCATGCTTCTTCCCTTGGGACTCAGTTGTATGCTTTCTCCATGTCGATAAAAAAACCCCAAATGTAGCTTTCCCCCCTTCTTTTCATAGTACTTTTTCCCCTGTTATTTTCAATACAAAAATGGCATCGGGGATACTTCTCTCATTAAGCCAAATTGCTCTTTGCACATTGCCAATTCATTTTTGAGTATTTTTTCGACAGTCCTTTCCCAGATTTTCATAGTTTGTGTCATCAATGTTATCCCTACCTATTTGTTACAGCACTCATTGCACATCGCCAATATTCTCATATCTATGGGTATCAGTCATCATTCTTTTCTTTGTCAAGGATACGAACAACCAGCAAAATAATTTCCCATAATCATTATTCAAGCATCTCCAAGTCTCAACACAGGGATATCATCGGGTCCAACAGATTTTCCATTTTTCATATTCTTCACTGCCTACCTACCATAACAGTATCTTGCTTACCTCACTCTCTGGTCATTCACGACTGAACCAAAGTACTCTCGTTATCTCATCATCTTGTTCTGTTAAAACCCTACCAATTTCATCCTTTAATTTAATCATCTTTGTGAGTTGGATGTCTTTCCCTGCCCCTCTTTGGTAATTCTGAAAATTAGATCTCCCCTGTTTCCATTACACTGTACACTGCTTTTGCTACTACTGCTCTCTTCGGCATTTGGTTTGCCTTCTTGAATTCCTATTTTTCTTGTATACCGGTAGAGTCATCATGCCAATGTCCACCCCTCCCCCATATGTCCACTCAAATCAACTATTATTCAAGACTACTAACTATGGCAACGATGGCGCTAATTTTCTAAAAGATGAAAAGAGATGTGGAGACTAAACTACGGATGAAATTTCGTCCAAGACAATAAATAAGAAGTTTGTATCTTTGTGACAAAAACAACAACAAAACAGATGATGTGGGCGAACATAGGAGGTTGGGGCGGACAAAGGCAGGTTGCCTATAGTATTCTAGGAGGGACTAAGACGTCTTATTTTCCAACTTAGACGTCTGGCTTTATATTTTTAAAAAGCCCGAGGTTAAAACAATATAATGTCATTTATTTGATCTGTCTCAAGCTCTTGAATCCTGTGTTATCGGATTTTACCCTTCACCTAATTGAGGAAAGTAGTTGTTGTTTATCATAGGCGAAAAAGTAATCACTACTCGAGTACTTGTATTTTGCTGAGATTTATAGAGATAATTGGATCTATCGAACTTGGAGGTATCGATTATTACTCGACAACCTAATTTTAGAGCTTTCCTTGTTTTCATTGAACTTGAAGAAACATGGCGTCGGAAGGGGAGCCGATCTATTGTTTGTGTCGCTTACCCTACGACGAAACACGGTTTATGATTGAATGTGATGTTTGTAAAGATTGGTTTCATGGGGGGTAGGTCAAATTTTCTCCAACTATGATATAGTCTAGTAGCATTTACTTCAATATGGATATGAACATGGCATTCAGATGAACAAAGCAAAATCAAGTCTCAGAAATAGACTCAATTGAAACCAAAACATACTGTCTGCTAGCTACAACAGAGAACTCTGCTTTTATCTTTTATATGCTAGAAGCTGTCTACTGACTATGTTAGAGTTTCCGTGTTGGTGAATAATATTTTCTCTTTAATTATACATCTTTTTCAGTAAGCTTGCATGCAGAACACAGCCATTGTCATGATGATTATTCTCTCAATCTCTGGATCTGACATGAATTTTCCTCTATTGTTCCTAGATAGATGGATCCTTTGTTTCAAGCAAGGATTCAGATTCATTGATTCATATGTGAAAGGATTCCGGCATTGGGGAAAGGGCAATCCCAGCAATAGAGACTTGTACCTGCATGCCTTGCATTTTGATCCAAGACACAGTCAGAAGTACCTCCCTGGAATCTAGATAGATGTCTAGACTCTAGATCTTGCGTTTACACTCTCTTAGAAAAAAAAAATAGCATTCTTCAGCTTGCACTTTCATGACAAGGCATTCTATGATATTCTAAAATGCTCCTCTTTATGTCCCCATCTTTTGACAGTCATTGGTAGAAATCAGTTAGGGTAGGTTGGGGGTGTAGTGTAATTTCTTGTAACCATTTTTTTGAAAGAATGATATGAGGATGATACCAATTCCTATTGTTTGAAGTCTTTATTTTTTATTTTTGAGGAAACCGTAAATATGTAGATTTATTTTGTGAACCAAAGCGACGAGTCAGTCCTAAATACATTCTGGACATTTTGAGTTATAATTACCTCCTTAAAGCACAAACGGCTTTTCCCTTTCAAATGACATTCTCTGTCCCATTGTTTTTCATAATATTTGGCTGAGCTGTAATTTTATTATGATATTTTGTAGATGCGTCGGGGTTCAAGAACATCAAGCAGCAGACATTGAAATATATCATTGCCCAAATTGCTCCAGAAAACATGGACCACTTGTCTGTAAGTATTCAATCATGACCGTTAATGAAGGTCCATTTCCTGATTTTGTAGAATACGAAATATTGAACATCCCGGTAAAAGGGATCTGATAAAGAAGGAATAAAAGGTTGAACATGGTAAGCCTAGCAATTCATATGTACATTTTTAGCCTAAATATTGTTAGTAAAAGTGCATGGTATTTTTTTAAGGTTCTCATGAAATATTGTAAATGATGAAAAAGATATGTTTTTCTTTTATTTTGTTAAAAGATTGCTGAGAATCTTATAAAATGTTTGTGTTAATGTCATCTTTCATAAACTTTTATTTTGAATATATGTCTTTCATCCATTGTAGTGAAGAAGAGAAAAAACTGGCATCGACATGATTACTCAGAGGAAGATGGAAAGTCTAGTAGTGTAAGTATTCATTAACTTTCCAGATTTTCTTCGACTTCATCTTTGGAGTCTCTTAATCGAGTAGGTTTCCAGTAGTAAATGAAATTTCTTTTGTCTGAATCAGCTGTCCTAAAAAGGTTATAAATAAAAATTGAATCAGATAAACACTGCTATTGTATTTCAGCTGGGTTTTTTTTTTTGTCAGAAGAACGTTCTTGTCAATTTAGTAAAACCGTTTGAAATCTTTTTGATTCACTTCCTGTTGAACATTTTAATCCAACCTACAAAACATAGCATATTATATCATATAAGTTAATCAAAGAAATCAAAAGGAACATATGAAACAGGGCTAGAGCTGGGACCCCTTGATGACAAATGTCAATTTTCTTGCTAAGAGCAACAACAGGAGAAGCGAAAGTGAGTGGGTCTTATTGGTTCTGCTAGCTAAACATTATTATTACTAAATTTAAGATTATTTTTTTCTTTTTAATCAGGCTGTTCAAACTGGAACCATTGTTTTCATCAAGGAACTGAAGAAACGTTCATTTCCCAAGTAAGTATACTTCTCTGGAATATTATGTGAATATGATATTAGATATAAAAGGTATGACTGAATGACCTAAGCCTTTTATTAATGTTCAGTACTTTTCTCAACTGTTTTTTGTAAAACAAATTGTTATAATTATTCATATTACAGACCATAAAAGTTCATTTTGTCTCTTCAATTAATTGATCTTGAGTTTTTTTAAGGTATCATTTAAGGGTCAACCCAATGCGCTAAGTTCTCTGTCTGAAAGACTGAATTATATTTTATTTATCAATCTGATTGTCTTTGGGTTTCTTTATTGTCAAACCTACATTCAAGGGGTTTTGAACAATTTTCGACTGATGGTATTTTTGTCTTTTTTAGTGCTGATGAAATCCCCATCAAACGAATCCATGGCGCTCAGTTGACATCGAACTACATTGAAGAGGAAGGTTTCAGTGTCCCCTTGTTGTTTGAAAAGAAAGATGGCTTGGGTCTGACACTACCTCCACCTTCTTTTACCATACGCGACGTAGAGGAGTTAGTTGGTAAGTCAGATCAAATGGTAGTGTCTTGTTGTCTGAAGAAGTAGATAGCTAGTTTTTACATCCCTTTTATATGGATTGAGCCAGAGAAATTTAATTGCAAGCTGTGTGTATGAAAATTGTTACTGAAGTGATAAAAAATATACCTATAGTTTCTTTTTTTTGGATGGTTCCATTTCCAGGTAAAAAAAAAAGTAACCTTCAGCTTGTAAAAGAAAAGAAGAAGAAAAATATATTTTGAAGATGCTGATGTAACTAATAGACCTCTTAATAACTTCCTTTATTTCATATTGATGTGAAGAACATATTTGTGATTTTGTTTGTAGGTCCCATGAGAGAAATTGATGTAATTGATGTTGCCCGTCAAGAAGATATCAAGATGATCATGAGAGAATGGACTGAGTATTACAACAGTCCAAATAGGAACAAAGTTTTGAATGTCATCAGTTTGGAATTCTCTGAAACCAGGTGAACACATTTTTCTTAGATAATTTCTCTTGTTTAAAAAAGTTTAAAGTTGTTGGTTTTATGCCTTGGTAACACATTAAAGAAAGATCATATCACAAAAGCGGAACCTCTGATTTATAGTCCATCTCCAATATGACTTTATTCCACAAGGAATTCGGAGAGTCAGAGCCATAAAAACTCTGAGGAAGTCCAAAGGAAAAAAATCCCAGCGTCAATTTGAAACCTAACACCCTCTGCGCAGAAAGCAAATGAGTTACCACTACACTGTTACTTTCCCATCTGGGCTAAAGCACCCCAAAAATGTAGAGTTTTTAGCATTTTTGCCACTTAATAAGTATCTAAAAAATATGTTTGAAAATTGATGAACTGCCTTATGTGGTAAAATCTGCTGTTTTCTTATAGCTGAGGGGTTTACCACCAAGGCAACAGCAAATATTGTTACAGCCAAACTTGGGCAACACCTAAAAATGTGACCGTCGTTGTGCCATTCAAGGTTTGGTTATGGCACAGTGGGCTGATCACCGGGCTGTCTTATCTACCTGATCCAAAGTTTTTCCAGCTCTTTGTTCAGCAATGCTGGCCATGACACTGCTTAGTGGTATTATGCGGTATGGATAACAAAACAACAAAACAAAAATTGATCAAATCATTTTTGAACAAATGGGTGTACAACAACCAAGGAAAAACACTTTTTGGTTGCATGACAAAACCCAAAATAAAGGATAGAATTAAATATATATAGAAAGATTACAGTAATTCCTCATTTTTAAAATCTGCACATAACCTGCTTCCTCAATAAAAAGCCCCATCTAGATTGAAAGACACAATGAAAGGAACCCAGCTTTGTTGAGCACCTATACTCTTGAAAAGCCCAACGAAACACAGATCCCTCAATACATAACTCTTTACATGGAAGCAGCACCAATGAGGAAAACCAGCTGCTTAATGAAGATAGCATTACACTGTTAGAACACCCTACTATTTGCAAAAAGGGAACTGTCAGCAACAAAAAAACTGATGAGTTTCAGTGACCTAATTTGTGGGTATTTTGATCCAGAGAAATCCAGCACTTATAGTGCTGGCCTTACTCTGTAATGGTAAATTATGGGAATTGGATAAGAAAGAAAAATGAAAGATGTTTGAATTTTCATGAATCATTCTTAACTTTCTTTCTTTCTTATCCAGTTCCCTTTTACCATTACAGTGTAGGGCCAGCATCATGAGGCTGGATTTCTCT
>JARBEQ010266369.1:0-10153 GCA_030265355.1 Tritonia tetraquetra
ACTACTACTACTACTACTACTACTACTACTACTACTAATATTACTACTACTTCTGTTACTGACAAGGAGGGGAGTGTAGGACATTCACTCTCAATGGAACCAAAGAACATGTGCTGGCATACGGCGTGTCTCTGGAATGGAGCAGAACAGTGAACTGTTTGCCAAAGTAGACAAAAATTGTGGCCAAAATTCGAGGCATTGTTTTCACACGAACGTAATGCGTCATCTCTGTAACCTTTTTTTTGACGAGTTAACGGCACTTAAATCACCATAGTATGAACAATAAGCGATCAAACACCGATTTGGAACGGTTGCACTGAGAATGCATAGGTATGAGGAGAGATTAAGATACACATATGTAGAGAGAAGAGCTAGATGAATGGTATTTGAAGGAGTACACAAAGAGGACATGCCTGTATCAACGAAGGCAGCAGGATTAGAAGAGGAGCCGGCAGAGGATAGGAAGGAATGGAGAATATGAACACGTACCAGCTACTGGGGTCCCAGTGACTCAGAGGTATGGTTCTGGCCTTTGAAGCGAAAAGTACCGGGTTCAAATCCCAGTTGTTTTTTCTTCACAAAACTCGGTATAAACCTATTAACACACTTACATAATATAACATAAAACAATAAGCATAATAAGTGAGGATAACGTGTTATATAGCACTGTGGTATTTATCAACCGAACGGGGGCGTTGGTCTTTCTTTCTTATCCAGTTCCCTGTTACCACTACAGTGTAGGACCCGCTCTATGAGGCGGATTTACTCTGGATCATGATATTAGGCCAAGCAGGTGATCATCCCATTGTGCCTTTTTGTGGTAGGAATTAATTTTGCCCGGAAAGCGGCCTTTCGGGATACTCTTCACGATTTCCAACTGCCAAGGGTTCTTTAACGTGCACAACTTGCACACGGTACCTTCGAATTTATCGTTCGTCTCCGATAGGACTAGGTTCTTGATCCCACCTACCTCCATAGGATCAGGGGAGTGGCAAATACGTTTATTCCGAGCTTTTGCGAAGAAAAGCAACAGCTGTCGAAACTGGGATTCGAACCCCGTATCTTTCGTTTCAAAGGCCAGAACCACACCCCTGACCCACTGGGACCCCTACCTCCATATCTACCCGTCCATTATGTCTTTCACATCAGCTCCCATCTCCTCCATGTCAACCACGATCCTGTCCATCCTCATCAACTGCTTGCGTGATGGCCATTTCGAGGGAAGGATCCCAACCACTTAACATCCCAAGTTAATTACTAGGACTGTCACGACTCAACAAGAGAAATGTTGGACATTTATTACCGTTACTGTTTCAATTCTGGTCCCCAAAAAATGATTGCGTGACTTTCAAGCGTGAGTTGTTTGCGATGATTTGAGTACTGATAGAGATAGAGATGGAGAGAGAGTGTGTGAGAGAGAGAAAGAAAGAGAGAAAGAGAGAGAGAGAGAGGAAAAGAAAGAGAGAGAGAGTGAGATAAAGAGAGAGAATGAGAGGGGAAAGAGAGAGAGAGAAAGAAAGAGAGAGCATGAGAGAGAGAAAGAGAGAGAAAGAGAGAGAAAAAGAGAGAGAGATAGAGAGAGAAAGACAGAGAAAGAGAGAGAGAAAGAGAGAGAAAGAGAGATAGAGAAAAAGAGAGAGAAAGGAAGAGAGAAAGAGGGAGAGAAAGAAAGAGATAGAGAGCAAGAGAAAGAGCGAGAGAGAAAGAGAGGGAAAAGAGAGAGAAAGAGAGAGAAAGAAAGAGAGAAAGAGAGAGAGAGAAAGAAAGAAAGAGCGAGAAAGAGAGAGAGAGAAAGAGAGAGAGAGAAAGGGAGAGAGAAAGGAATAGAGAGAGCAAGAGAAAGAGAGAGAGAGAGAAAGAATGAGAGAGCGAGAGAAAGAGAGGGAAAAGAGAGGGAAAGAGAGAGAGAGAGACCAAGAGAAAGAGAGAGGGAAAGAAGGAGAGAGAGAGAGAGCGAGAGAAAGAGAGAGGGAAAGAAGGAGAGAGAGAGAGCGAGAGAAAGAGAGGGAAAAGAGAGAGAGAAAGAGAGAGAGAGAGAGAGAGAGAGAGAGAGCAAGAGAAAGAGGGAGAGAAAGAAGGAGAGAAAGAAGGAGAGAGGCCGCCGACAAGGAAACAGGTGTCTGTACATGATAAAGGGCTTTGATTGCGTGGACGAGACGTGTAGACGTCTATGCAAGGACGAACAGATGCTGTTTTACCGGGGCCCGGTTTGGTCTCATCAAGGCAACACTATAATTGAAGGAAACGTCCCTCTCTCATCTTGTTACAGATGTCAAACTGCTATTAGTCTGGTGCTTGGTTCGTTTTATGGCCTATTTGGCGACATCTCTCGTCCTACAATTTGCCATTGTTATGGAGATAATGAAGCGTGGTTCAAGAAAACAAAGTCGTTTTTCCCCTTCGTTCCTATGACGTGTTAGCGGAAGTATGGGATAACAAAACGAAGATTGGAGCCTGGAGAAACTGGTAAAAATGAAATAATTGAAATATTACGGGAGAGAGTTATGGATATTACTCCAGGTTTTCTGTTACTACTGCTATCATCATCTAAAGAAAAAAAAAGTTCTAAAGTTTAACGCCCTTTTTAACACATAAAGGTCACATCAAAGGCGGTTCAACAGAACTTGAGAAGATTCCACGTGACTTGAACCCCGGTCCTCCGCGTCCAAAGGGGCGCTATGGTGAGGATTATTACTGTTGCATTATTCATTGTATTTGATATTATCATACTTAAAATTGTTGCCGTCAATACTTTAAAATAATAAATCACTGTTACCATTACAGTGTAGGGCTCGCTCCATGAGACCAAGCAGGTGATCAGCCCATTGTGACTTTTTTGGTGGTAGGAATTAATTTTGCCCGGACAGCGGCATTTCGGCCTACTCTTCTCGATTTCAAACTGCTAAGGGTTCTTTAACGTGCACAGGTGAGTGACAAATATGTGTGTACCGAGTTTTATGAAGAGAAAAAAAAGATCTGTCGCCACTAGGATTCGAATCCGATACCTTTCGCTTCAAATCCCAGAACCATACATCTGAGCCACTGGGACCCCCTGACCTCAATACTAATACTGTTATCATTATAATCATTCATCATCGTCGTCATCAAACTCATCATCATCATCTTCATCGCCATCATCATCACCATCATCATCATCATCACCATCGTCGTCGTCGTCATCATCATCATCACCCTCATCACCATCATCATCATCACCATCATCACCATCATCATCATCACCATCACCACCACCACCACCACCACCACCATCATCATCACCACCATCCTCATCAACATCATCAACATCATCATCATTATCACAAAATTAAGTATGTCTTGATGGGACATTTTGTAAACAAGACGTTAGATTTTTTTGTTTTTTCCAACAATGCGATTCACTTAACTGTGAGGTGTGTGCCAAGTATTTTGTCTGCCCGTGTTCGAAATCTTTACAACTCACCACAACACACCAACACATTTTCAAGACTCTAAATAAACAACGAACGAACGAATTATGTGATCATATGTTTGTAATGGTTTTTAGAAGTGTATGAATCTATTTATAAAAGTCTCAAAATCTATTCAAGAGTGCGTCGATATTATCCTATCTCTTCTTTGTTCCCGCAAACTCAATGTTTAATTGCTTTATCAACTCACATAGCATCAACGACACAGACATAATAATAAAACTGGCCGAGTTTGTCTTCGTTTCGTTTCATCTTTAGATTGTTTACACTTTTCAATCCCTTGCAGCGAAACTAATGATTCAATTAATGAAGATCAAAAGCCCTGACAACTTGGCCCGACCAAGGAAATGTTTCGCTATGCCATAAATTATATTTTTCTGTTCATGCCAAGCGTGTGGATTTAATCCACGCCTGCAAACGGCGACCCCATATAACCAAAGATAAAAAGTCACACACTCTACTGACTGAGCTACCCGTCACACAGATAGTCAGAGTGTACGATTTCGCATCTTGCACTCCAGGAAGACAAAGACGTCATTTTGCCATTTCTATCTATGGAAAGTAAGAAAAAACACGATTTCACATCTTGCACTCCAGGAAGACAAAGACGTCATTTTGCCATTTCTATCTATGGAAAGTAAGAAAAAACACGATTTCACATCTTGCACTTCTCGAAGACAATGACGTCATTTTGCCATTTCTTTTTATGGAAAGTAAGAAACAATACGATTTCACATCTTGAACTCCGCGAAGACAATGATGTCATTTCGCCATGTCCATCTATCTAAAAGGAGGAAACAATACGATTTCGCATCTTGCACTCATCGAAGACAATGATTTGATTTATTTAATCTTTTAGAATACGACACTGGCGTCCAAAACGGTTAAACGCAATTACACTAAGTGGCTTACACGGGAACGTCCCACAGTGATTAGACTTTCTATCTCCCCAAGACCATACTTCATCCCCGAAAGCTTTTACGTGTGGGACGTTGTCAACAACAGGCAGACGAAGAAATAGCTACGGTATACAATCAAGGCAAGAAAATACGGGAAATTACCCAGTGCCCGAGTATTGATGGTAGGCGCTCTCTACATTATTCCCTCTAAAGAATGATTTACTCTGGTGGAGGTGATGGAATCTTTCTGTCTATTTAACTGTATGCCAAATTGTCTATCTCTCTATCTATCTATCGATCTGTCTGTCTTTATATCTATCTATCTGTCTGTTTATATATCTGCCTGTCTATCTGTCTATCTACCTATTTATCTATCTGTCTATGTATCTGTATATATGTATGTCTATCCATCTATCTATCTATCTATATATCTGTATAATACACACACATATATATATATATCTATATATATATTTATTAAAAACAAATATATATATATATATATATATATATATATATATATATATATATATATATGTCTATCTATCTATCTATTTGTCTATCTATCTATCTACCTGTCTATCTATCTATCTATCTATCTATCTACCTACCTGTCTATCTGTCTATCTATCTTTTAACGTTCTGAGGGTTTTCTTTCAACCTTTTCGTCTTTGAAACAACTTTCAACTTTTAACATCAGCTTTAAAACTATTGTCGATGCTTTCATGCGAGTTTTGGCTCGTTGTTTGTTAACGACGAAGACAAGAAGCAACAGATACAAGTTAAAATCCCCCTCAACACACAAATGTTAATTAAAAGGCGGCTCAACAGAACTTGAAAATTTCACGCGAATCTTCAGGGCATAGCAATGGTAACTTTTGAAAGGTGCAGAGAAGAAGAAAAAAAATCATATACAGGCATGATTGTGATCTTGGACCTCCGAATACAGAGGCAAGGAACCGCCTAAGCACCAACACATGAATTGTACAAAGTTAAATGATATGCAATCAAAGTAAGAAAATAACACTACGGTGACCTAAAAAAAATTCTCCCAAACATTTTAGTCAGTGCGGAAGTGAAGGCAATGCTAGGCGTCGTTTCACCATCTGTAACGGATGTTTTATAATGGTCGGTTGGGTGTACACTTCACCGGGTTAGTTGATTAATTAGTTCTCCCAGTAATCAAACATACATGAAGGGACCAAGGGAAAGAGGAAAAGAAACGTAAGTGAAACGGATGGAGAACCAAAAAATAGAGTCTTTGTGTTGATTCGTCAATGCACGAGAAACTTAACAGACCGGAACAACTAGATGGATAAAAAAAAATCCTAACTGAACTTAACTTCCTGAGAAGGGTCTTTCTTTGTTTCTTTCTAATTTCCTGGTCTACCTTTCGGGGTCAGGTTGATACCAACCCTTTGTGTTCTAATTTTGTTATTATTTGTGTTTTTATTTGTGTTCTTATCTATTCAAACACGAGCGCCGTTGATATATTTCCAGGATGTTAACATCGGTATAAATAACAGCATTTATTAGAATTTTTTGCGGGGTTTTCAATTTTTAAAAGATCTGAACATGATATGTGCTTTACTTTACGGCTACCAGGCCTAGGAATATATTATATGGTTTGCCATTTTGACCAGAGCTGTTCATTGAATATCATATCAAATTCAATCATTCCATTTGCTGAGGGAAGACGTGGGGAGATAAATATGGTATTTGAACATTTTATTTGTCGGAGAGTTACATAGAGGCTGATAATTTTGTTCCGTCAAAAGTAAAACATGAAATTTTCATAAGAATTGTGATAACTGTGTACCTGGGTTTGCTTTCCCCTGTGAAGTGTTGTTCGTCTAATTTGAGATTTGTCAGTCACCTGTGGCCTGATGTCACAGCTGTCTTCAACTCGGAACGTTCCGTACAAGCCCCCTGTACGCATCCCTGCATGGGTTAATAGTCCATGGCCACCCCGTTCCCGTCCACTTGAGGGCAGTGATGCAAAACATTTTCGTCTGTAGCCTGGTTGTGTTGCAGAAAATTACCAGTTGTTCTTATCGTTCAGCACTTTTCCCCTTGACAACCAAAAATACCTGACCCGTTGTTTGGTTCCAGCATGATAATATACCTTTCTAAACATCGCGTCGAAAAGATGAATTGGTATGGAATTTCTGACGTTTTTAACGTTAACATTCCTGTAAGTGTAAGCCCTCACGGTATGTTGGGGGTAAGTAACTGAAATAGAAGTAAAAAAACAACCTCAACATAGATTATCTATCTATCAATCAATCTCCGTCGACCTATCTACTTATCTACTTATCTATCTATCAACCTATCTATCTATCTACCTATCTATCTGTCTTCCTGTCTATCTATCTGCCTATCTACCTATCTACCTATCTATCTAACGATCTATCAATCAATCTATCTATCTATCTGTCTCTCTGTCTGTCTGTCGACCTATCTACTTATCTACCTATCTATCTATCAACCTATCTATCTATCTATCCATCTACCTATCTATCTGTCTGTCTGTCTATCTATCTGCCTATCTACCTATCTATCTATCGATCTATCAATCAATCTATCTATCTCTCTGTCTGTCTATCTATCTGCCTATCTACCTATCTATCTATCGATCTATCAATCAATCTATCTATCTGTCTGTCTGTCTGTCTATCTATCTATATTATAATGTAATATACGAAGTGGTAGGTATAATCACGTGATATTTATAAATATACACATCGACTTACACACATAAACGAACAAAAAAGCAAATCAAAGACAACCATCTTTGGCGCACATCACGAGACAGACAGATATGTTGGCCGACCCTTCGGATAAACGCTTACGGTCGTAAAGAAATGAACGTTGAAAATACACACCTATTACCTGATTTCAAAGAATGTTTACGTTAGAATTTTTGGTGTTCCTTTTCTTTTTTCTTTCTTTCTTACCCAGTTCCCTGTTACCATTACAGTGTAGGGCCCGCTCTATGAGACGGATTTATTCTGGATCAAGATATAAGGCCAAGCAGATGATCAGCTCACTGTGACTATTTTGTGGTAGGAATTAATTTTGACCGGAGAGCGGCCTTTCGGCCTACTCTTCTCGATTTCCAACTGCCAAGGGTTCTTTAACGTGCACATCTTGCACATGTGACCTCCGATATGACTAGGTTCTTGATCCCACCTACCACCCCACCCCCATCACCATTTCATCCCCCAACCCCCATCCCATCACCAGTGCACCCTCTCACCCCGCCCCCAGTACCATTTCACCCACCCCACCACCACCCTCCCATCACCATTTCAACCCCCCCCCAACCTCACCCCCATCACCATTTCACCTTCCCCCACATCACCTGATCTCTTAATTCCAATTCTCTAGATACAGATACATTCTCTAGGGATAACAAAAAACCCAAACAAAGTAGGGTGAGAAAGAAGAACAATTGAAAGAAATGAGAAGAGAGTAACCCATATTGTCTTTACTAATTTTCCCCGTGCCAGAAATGATGTACAGTGGCACACCACTCATCTATGTAACTCCCAAGACATCCGCGGGATTCCCAAGACCGTACTTCATACACAGATCCAAGACAGATGCTGCTGAATTATTCACCTCCATTTTCAGTTGACAATCCACAAGATTGCGCAGTGAGTCGCCTAGAGACAGGGGGGAGCACTGTAGTTATGAAACATTAATACATTTCGCGTGGGAAATATTTTCACAATAGATACTCAATGATAAAAGAAAAAAGAAGAAAATACAATGACTTTAGCCGAATAGATTTTTGTTTCGAGCTCCAGTAATACCGCAGAGCAGTGTTGTGACCAACATAACACTTCTACACATTCAGAACAACAATCTATTCACTTAGAGCTGTATAAACAACATTTAATTCCATCCATTCACAGCCGACGACGACCGCCTTTACTACGTGAACGCCCCCCGCCAACCTACACTACGATCAACGCCCCTAACCGTGATTGCGGATCCCCGACTACTGTCCACCTGAGCAACCGGTGGTACAAAAAATAACAAAAATAATAAGAACAACGTGAAACCCTCATGTCTAAACATATCTACTATTAACGCTCGGTCAGTGAGAAATAAATTCAATGACATTTGTGACATGATCAAAGATTATAACATCGACATACTATGTATAACTGAGTCCTGGCTTCGTACCGACATTGATGACCATTTTATTTCAGCTTGTTGTCCACCTGGATATTCGTTTAAATCTTTCCCCCGTCTCGAGCGCCGTGGAGGAGGCCTTGCTTTTATATTTTCGGAGAGACTCAATGCTGTATCCGCAACAAAAATTGAATGTGCAACATGTGAATCTGCCTCGTTATGTTTTAAGTCACTCTCCCAGATTTTCACTATCATATGTATTTATAGATCCACCAACAAATCAACTAAAATGTTTTTAAATGAGTTCTACGACCTTGTTCTCAGCTTTAAGATAAAATCGTCAAAAATTGTCATCACTGGTGATTTCAATATAAATTTTTCATTGAACAGCTCTATTGTAAAATCCTTAAAGGACTACTTATATGAAAATTATTTATATCAACACGTTGAAATGCCGACCCATACTTCTGGCCATACCCTGGACTGGTTAATTTCTCCCCTGTCACCCAAATTGATAAGCACGGTGAATGTGATCGACCTGGCCATCTCAGACCATTATGTAATTTTTAGTACTTTATATTTATTGAAAGAAACTAAGCCCAAGAAAACTATTACATGTAGAAAATTGAAAGATATGAATTCAAGTTCTTTTAAGGAAAATATTGAAGATCAGATTAACGCTACTACATTTATCAATATCGACAGCCTACGTAACATTTGCAAATCCACCATTGATAAGCATTCGCCGATGAAAACAAGGACAATATCGGACAGAAGAGATGCAGGATGGTTTAACGACGATGTTACACACGGTAAACTAGAAAGGAGAAGGGCAGAACGACAATGGCATCAAAGAAAATTGGAAATTCATAAAACAGATTTTTATATCGGTGAAGAACAAGACCAATCGCATCATCAAAAACGCAAAAGCAAAGTTTTATACTTCCAAATTTAGTAACGTTCGTTCCTGCAAGGAATCCTTTTCAAATGCTAGGAAAGCAGCATGCGAAACCATATATTTTCGAGGACTCACCAACTGCATGTGCTAGTTTTTCACAGTTTTTCACTGATAAAATTAAAAACACAAGGGAGAATATTGACCAGGCAACTACATCACGACCAGTTTTTGTAACTTTCAACGGATTGACAATGGACGAGTTAACTCCAGCAACAACAGAAGAAATACGCGAAATAATCATTGCAAATCCTTCCAAGTGCTGTGACCTTGACCCCTTACCAATGACACGCCTTAAACACATTTTAGATGCTCTTCTCATACCCATTACAAATATTGTAAATAACTCACTCCGCTCAGACGCAGTTCCCAGTTCCATCAAAATGGCCATTGTAAAACCACTTTAAAAAGATCCGGATTTGATGAGAAAAATAATTCCAGACCAGTTTCAAATCTTCAATTTTTATCTAAAATACTTGAAAAAGTAGTCCTTAAAAGGTTTTTATAACACATGAATGTAAACAATTTAGATGAAATTTATCAATCCGCTTAAAAAACTCTTCATAGTACCGAAACTGCCCTCTTAAGGGTCTAGTCAGACATCCTCAATTCCGCTGATGAGAAAAAAGTATGCTTACTTACCTTATTAGACCTCTCTGCTGCGTTCGATACAATTGACCATGACGTAT
>JARBEQ010266380.1:0-18979 GCA_030265355.1 Tritonia tetraquetra
CCCGTTCAATTGGTCACCTCGTTCACCGTTGCTTGACCACAAGTCCTGTCGAGTTGTGTTAACCACTCAGCCACTGATGCCTCTAGTCTGCCAAGAGATGACAATGATAAGTTCTGTGCATACCTCAATGACTTCAGAGCATAAAGCTGGAGGCACCCACTCTTGTCTCAATAATGGTTACGATTTTGGACTAAGGTCTGTCGCTTGCAACAACGAGACGCAGTAATCTATCATCTTCAAAGACAGGTGTTGCTATGGAGTTGAGTGTCCTCCTATAATGTTCTGTCTGCAGGAGAGGCTTCTAACTTACATGGCTTAATGCCACACCACCTGAGTCTGCTGCTTAAGGTGTTCTTGAATCTCATGGAAAACATTTATCTTTTTATAAATATTGAACGTCTTTTTTTTTCTCCAGAAAAATGTGATGCCAATGTTCTCATGCCCGTGCTTATTGCTGTGTTTGGGGTAGTAGTTTTTGGTCTTATCATGCTTCTGGTATGGCTTTGTAGGAGAGGTGAGAAGAAAGGAAGAAGCTTTGAAAATAAAGGATTTGGTGTGAGTATCCTTATAAAAAATGATATGTTTACCCTATTTTATGAGAAGAAAACAGCTGCCTATTGAAGATAGCGTTGCACTTTTAAGAACATTGTGCTCAAAGCAAAAAGGGATTTAAGAACAACAATAACAACAGAGATTCATTTATTTTTTTGATTGAGCCCCATCGAGCAGTGTTGGGGCCACCCCCATTTTCAGCCATGAAAGGCACACAAGATACCCAATATAAATCCAGGCACCTGGACCACGAAGCATGGCTGAACACAGAGTTGGAAATGCTGTGGATCAAAGAATTTCAGAAAAGCAGGTGATCAGCCCATTGTGTCCACAACTCTTTATTGACATCATGAGCAATACACTGAGCAGTATTAATCATAAGCAAATTAACAATAAACAAATTACTGTAGCCCCTGTGGCCACCTTCATCTATATAAGACCTGGGAGAATTTGCCAGTTTGGGTGAAACTTTAGAACCCCTTGTTTTAAAATATCAGTAATCAGTCTTTTCACTTATTCCAGTAGCATGATATTTGTGATTTGAGTCAAAGCAAAATTTTGCTATAGTTGAATTCTACATATATTTTTTACTTTACATCAGTCTTGTTCTTTATCTCTTTCTTTATCATTTCCTGCTTAATCTGTACGGAATAATCTTCCTCCACTCCAATCTGTTTTGCATCTTCTTTTCTTTGCATCAACTAAAGTAATTTCTCTTCTTTCCAATATCAGAAATGACTTCTGTCCACATCTTCCTAGGTCTTTTCATCTCTTACTCTCCAGCATTCAATGTTAGTATGCAAGTAATGACCTAGTTTGCTCAGCTTTTCAATTTTTAGAAAAAGAAAATACGCTGAGGAATTACTTTTTCAAAAATCAGTATTAATATAAAAATCAACTAACATGTAAAGATAAGCACAGTAGCCTTATCTACTTAAACCAAAGTTTTTCTAGCACTGTGTTCAGCAAGGCTGGGTGCAATACTATTGGTGGTGTCTTGCGCTATGGATATAACAAAACAAATCAAATAGATGACGATGATGTTATCAGTTATGAACTTGAGTAAGAGGAAAGCTGTTCTATATAAGGGGTTGGGTATCGCTTATTGCTTTTTAAGGTACTGGGTTTCTGTCTTAACTGGTTACAATTAACTGGGCAGATTGACCTGAATTTCAGTCAGATTAAAGGGAGATTATTCACGTAATTAAAAGGAGAGTGTTTGCTTTGCTCTCTCTACTTCCATACATGAACAAGAGGGGAAAGGGAATGTATGAACCTCGAAAAGTGACAAAGCACAGGGATGTAGAACGATTCGGGCCACAACGCCCTTCTTTCAGCTAACAGACAAAAAAACACAGAACACATAACTCGAGAATGGGTATGGAGATGTCCGATAATTCGATTAAAGACCTATCGTCTTGCTAGTCAGACTCTACAGATTGTGATGCGATTGGATAACAGCCACTTTGATATTAAATTGCTTTTTCGTCATGCTCAAAGATGCTCACGGCTTGCCATGCTCTTGACATGGGTCAAAAACGGCTCAACCACAATGAACTGGGTTTCCAGGTGGAGAGTGGGAACTGGGTATCGACATCACTAATTATTTTTTTTGCCCAGGCCTAGTACTATATATGTATAAAAGACTGTGTACAGGGAAGTTTAGAGCTCAGAGGCTTAGGCTCCCCGAAGTTGAATTGGAATTTTGATCTTTTCTGCATGTCTCCTTCAAACAATAACTTGAAAAAGTCTTCAAATGAATTTATTTTTTTTTATCATTACAGATGGCTTTGGAAAATAACACAGGCTCAAGCAATACAAATAACTCTTCTCCAAGTTGAGCATATTTGCCCATATATTTCATTACTTTTTGTTGTGCTTTCAAGTTTTGGAGTACAAAATACGCTTTGTTTTGGTAAATTGCTTTTCACCGTGATACATTATAAAACTGATATTTTTTTGCCTTTGAACAATGATGAATACTTACTGTTTTGTGAGTTTGGGTTTTTCCCCATTGTTCCTAATTGATTTTCTAAAAAGAAGTCCCACTGCACCTTTTGTGGTAAGGTTTTTTCAGATCAGTAAACAGGCAGCTGCTAAATTGTCTGACCTCAACAGAAGCAGCAAACAATATTTTTTTGCTTATGTTGATGTTTAGACTCATTGCCACAAGTATACTGATCTGCATAAAATCTATTATCCAAAGAATGTTATGTAATGAAAGATATTCATTAAAAAAACCTACTAAACCCTCATTACTTCATATGGTGTAAAAGTTTGTGTAGTATGATAGTGTTTGCCTTCGGAGTTGTTAAAATGTTACAAGAATCTGTCTTTGAATCAGAAATATGACCAGTGAATTGTTGGGAACAAAAGAAAACACTGTGAAAATGTAATTGCTATTGCAAGCAAGTTTATTTCATTTGCAGCATAGAATATGAATGAAAGAGGGAGAATTTTTTGTTCACTAACAAATGAAAAAAAATGAACAAAGAGTTGTTAAAACGATTCTAGTACAATGTGGACCTAGAAATGAAGTGTAATTATACATATTTATGAATCAGATAGGATGTGACATATTTTTGTTCTATATTAACAATTAATGTTGAGTTTGTTTTGAAGCAATGATTTTATTATTTGTTATTGTGGAATTGAGAGAGAGTGTGTGTGTGTGAGACAGAGAGAGCAAGAGAGAGAGAGAAATAATTTATAGGATATGCAAATGAAGATTGTACGATCATGTTATTTTTCATCTTTCCACGATGGTGAAGATGGAATTACACGGTTTGTTTTCACAGGAGTGAGTATGAAATCAGCACAGTTTTGATCACAGCTTTCTCTTTATAGTTTTCTATTTTGAGGTTTTTCTTTTGTTGTGAATGTATTGTCATGACTGATTTTTGTTTATGTCGCTGCTGTCCTTGTTATGTTGTTACATCAAATTTTGTGATAAAAACATTCACTACTTGAATGAAAAATTGCGAATTGCGAAAGATATTTTATTTTTTGTATCAAATGAAATACAATAATTGATCATACCTGTAACATAATTCTTTATCACATTTGATGCTTCTATTTATATGGAGACAATGTTCATTGGGAGATGTCATTGCTGTATTTCACTATCCACGTATGGAACATTCGGATAGTTTCCAAAAAAGTATCGGCGAGTTTCGACAGAATAAAAAACAACTATCTTACTCCACTGATAAAGCTTTAAGCACTATATTTCCTATATGCATGGTGTATCATTTGATGCTTTATTAATACAAAGTGAGAAGTTGGATAATTTTCATCATTAAATCCTTTTTTTGCTCCATACACATAAAACCCTCAGTCTCGCATGCTTTATACTGTATAGTCAGGTGTGCTCTATATGCTTGTAGTGCAGCAGGAGGATCAACTGGAATGTTGACTCCACACGTGTGTGATTCAGTTTAACTGCCCACTTGAATAATCTTTTCTTTTTGAACTATGATTTATAATTATTTCTGCTTTGTGGAGAAAGTGTCTGTAAAAAAAATGTCCCTAAATAAGAGCTGAGAGTTAAGGATCAGTTTGTTCTGAACGTCACAGTACCATACGTGTCTAGTGAGGCAAAACAGGAATACATTTTCCTTATGCGTATAGCGCACTGACTTATTTATTATTATGTAAAATTCATAAAGTTGTTTGGTAAGATATTTATAGAGCGAATGCAGAGGAAAGTATTATTGTCCAATTCGAACACCACCTGGAATTTTGAAAAATGCTCCATATGTGGATAGTGAACCGCAATGACGATACGAAATCATGGATTTTGTGGATTGAATTATTCTTATTAGATTTCAAAGATTATGAGATGAACATTTTCTGACAAAAAGAACAAGGACAGTCTTAATTGAACCTTTCAATAGTTGTGCCTTTGAATTGTCTTTCACTTTCATCACCAAGTTCTTTATTTGAATTACTTACAAGTATTACCCAGTTGACTACATTTTATATCAATCTGTTAGTAAGTTTTACTTAACTGCACTTATCCGTGATAGACATATGCAATAATAATTTAACCAATTTTAACCATACAAACCCTAAACAATACTATCTCAACAAGCTGTGCCTCACATTTGACATGATAAAAAGATGCAGATTTGTATTTCACTGACATGCTACTACTATACATTTGCACAATTAACAAGCAACATTTTTCTCTCCTGATGGAAAAAGCTAGTCTTCATTTTTTTGTTTGGATGGTAGAGAACATATGAGTCATCCTGCCCCTTTTTCGCTTTCTAAACCTTTTTTTGTGGTAAGAAGTTTACAGGAATTCAATTTTATAAAATGGAAGAAGCAACATACAAAGGTTTCTTGTCTCTGTCTTACATTTGTAGAGATGGAAAAGTAATTTTAGGAGGGTAAAATGTATGGTATTATGAATGAAGATGAAATAGTTCCATGTTCATCTATGGCCATGGTTATTTAATCTGCTCTAACACAACTTCAAATACTCACAGCTTTCCCCTGTTTGCACAGTTGTGATCAGACAGAGTTGACTGTCCAGCATAGAAACATACATGGTTGCATAGTTTGGAAAACTTTCATCTTTTATTTTCAGAATAATTGCTTATTTTTCATTGTCCTTTACATCTAAACAAATCAACTTAGATTGTTAATAATATTATTTTTCAATGTCCATATAATTATGTAAACATTGTGCTGTTAATTACATGGTATATGTGATTTGTTATAATTGCTTGTTTGTATGAGATGAAATCTTATTTTGCCCCTTCTTACTTGTACTTTGTGGTCAAGAGCAGTAGGAACTTTGAAATGGATAAAGTGGGTCGGGGGAGCCTTATGGCGTAGCGGTGAACACTTTCACTTCATGAATTTCCTTTGAACTTTCTCGAGTTTTATGGAAATGGACTATAATTCGGAGAACCCACCTTTGATATGACCTAAAATGTGTTGCCAATGGGGTAAAACTAACAACTAACAATAATTCCCCCCTAAAAAAATTATAAAAGGAGGAAGAGCATGAAAAGGAGGAGAAGGTTTTTTGGGGGGAAACCAGAAGACACAAATATTTTATTAAAATTTTTTTTACTCATTTTCACCACATTATCTAAATATTTAAACATCTGAGCCTGATTTCCTCCCTATGTATATATGCTGGAGATATGCCATCCTGTTTCCATTAAAGATTATTACACAGACATTCTAAAATATTCTGAAGGATGATGATGTGATTGTTACTATCCTCACTGAAATATATAGACTAGCACTAGATAGCCTTCTATTATGCCTCCCATTAATTGAAAAAAACCCCAGTAGTTTATTTTTTGGATTCATAAAAAACCCAGCAACCTGTTAACCCTAACAGTACTTCGGGGGTAACTTTGTGACCCCAGAGGTCTTTGATTGATCGTTTCAAGCATTAAATATTTCCACAGATCTTTGAAATTTTGTGTATTTTCAAATAAAGTAAAGTCATAAACTTTGACGATTTTTATTTTTTTAAATTATGAAAACACACTGACCGTTGGTCAATACTTTTCACTTCCCATTTTGGCAAATGGGGGTGACTTTGTTACCCCACAATTCAGAGGAAAAAAGCAGGTTAGTCCTAACAGTACGTCGGGGGTGACTTTGTTACCCCACAATATACACATGATTACTCTGACTGACATATGCTGACAATTACTGTCATCGATTACTTTTTCAAGATTAAACGGTGATTAAAGCAACAATTCGTGGCGTGCGGTAAGTTGAATGAAATTTATTTGACTTTTGAAACAAATATTTGGGATGGGGTCACTCAGTTACCCCACATCGTACTGTTAGGACTATAAAACACAGAGTACTGATAGGGTTAATTCACTCTGCCCTAGGTGTAACCTCCTAAATCACAAGTATTTTGTTTTGTTTTGTTATCCAAAACACAATATACCCCCAAGGAGTGTCATGGCCAGCTCGATGTCCAGCATTGCTGAACGCATAGCTGGAAAAACTGTGGATCAGATATATAAGGCAAGCAGGTGATCAGCCCACTGAGCCCCACAAGCATTTTGGATATAGTTAAAACATATGAATGACATTTCTCTTTTGATTGTACAGTATATGATCATAAAAAGAGTAGCTTCTGTCTAATGTTGGTTTGATTGCTATTATCATTTGAGAGAGAAGGGTATCTGGGATGGAGATGGAATTTTAATTTTGTCAAGGCAAATGTTATGAATTCTTGTCTACTTTTTAAATGTTTTTGTTTCTGCTTAAAGGTTTGCTTAAACAGCTCTGCACTTGACATATATTCACAAGATGTGGTTACACAAAGAAAACATGGATTCATACAATGTATGGTTTGTTTGACATTCTTCATATCATGACAAAACGTGTCAAATGTGGATTACATTTTGTTCATATTATGCTGAACTCTCAAAAATAGCAAGATTCATTTAGCTGAACAGTTCAAGTATCAAGATTCATTTAGCTGAACAGTTCAAGTATCAAGATTCATTTAGCTGAACAGTTCAAGTATTTTGTAATGCTAATGTACCATTAGATTAACCACAGTGCAATGTGTTATTAAAAAACCCCACTGACTCGCTCATGATATCATTTTAATAATTTCATTCCTCATAATTTCTGTAATTACTATAATTATTGTTTTTTGTTTTTTTTTAATCATCATCATGCTCAAGAGTGGTAGAACCTCCCAGTTTTCATCAATAGCTGAGGGGGTACCACAAGGGCTAAAGTGATTTGTTTATTGGCCTGTTTAAAAAAAAATAATATTGCTCAGTGTATTGCTCATGGTGCCAGTAAAGAGTTGTGGACACAGTGGGCTGATCACCTGCTTGTCTGAACTTTCCGATCCAAAGAGTTACCGGCTCTGTTCAGTCGTGTGTGGTGGTCGGGGTGTCTGCATTTATGGCAGGTATCTTGTGTGCCTTTCATAGCTGAACATATAGGGCTGGCCCCAACATGCTCTGTGGTATTAATGGGGCTCGATAAAACAAACAATTATTATCATTATTGGTGTTGTTGTTTTTGTTGCTGTTGTTGCTGTTATTGTTGATATTATTATTATTACAATTATTATTATCATTGTTATTATTTTTATCATTATTACTAATATCATTGTTATCATCATTATCATTATTATTTCCTTTAAATATTACAACATGAGATCCCGCAAATTTGTGGCGAACAATGTTCAATGTATAAAAATTACAGTTACAAAAATGTTCCCCTCTGAGTTTAATCGTCGCCATTCCAGCGGAGATATAAATGCAAAGTAAAATCGAAAATGAAAAGAACCTGAAAAGATAGCCGTAATAATGCTTCTTTCTTTCTTTATCAATAACCTTTTAGTACCTTTCGAAATAATGCGTGATGGGAAAATGGTTGTGACTCACATTGATGGCACACATAATGATTTGAACTACTGAATCATATTCACGATGTGTGCAAGTGAAATGTCCCCATTGGAATGATGGTAAGGTCAGTGTTCTGAAACACGTCACATGGCTATACACGTAAACAAAAACAAATGTGGATTAAAAACGGCATTGATTCGGTTTCAATGCATGGGGGAAATGGAACAATTACATTTCGTTTATTTTGATTATTCTCAAACTGCTGAATTTTCCCAAACTTGATAGGACATATTTTTCTTTAGTGTCTTTTGTATCGTCATGCAAAATTTCACCGGCGTGTGTTTCCTAATAAAGTCTCTAGGTTTAACAGAAATTTTAGCGAGTTGTTTTATTACATTTAGTATTAGCTTATTATCATTATTATTATTATTATTGTTATTATTATTATTATTATTGTTACATTTCAAAAATATTTTCTTGTTGATGAATTATCAATGTCGTTAATTGTAGATTTCATCATTTTAAAGGGTTTTTTGTTGTATTTTATTCAAAATAAAGATTTTGAAAATTGAACTCAACATCGATGTGGAGGATTTATATTTGCTTTATTTGGGCATTGATACAGAGATGTAAATTATTCTTTTTTTTCTGAGTTTGAGTCAAGTCAACTTATCTGAAGTAGCCCAAAGTGGTAGAACCTCCCAGTTTTTATCAATTGCTGAGGGGGTACCCACAAGGGCTACAGTAAATTGTTTATTGGCTTGTCTGTGATTAATACTGCTCAGTGTATTGCTCATGGTGCCAGTAAAGAGTGATGGACACAGTGGATCACCTGCTTGTCTGAAATTCTTTGATCCATAACATTTCCTGCCTTGTTCAGTCGGGGTGCCTGCATTTGTGTTGTGTTTTGCGCCTAACAGGCGGCGGTGTGTTGTATTTTACAGTGACATATTTCAAATTTTTAAACCAGGATTTTCAGTGCACCTCTATGACAACGAACTGTGGCTTTTCATCAGTTGATGTTTATGCCATCTTTGAGAAAATTTTGAAAGATGCTTTTTGGTGACCGTGCAATTTTAGTAAATTTCAATCGTTACACGTCACTCTTAACTGTCATCAACCATATTTTTTATATCGCAAGACTGGAAGGGGGCACCATGGTGGACGAAGTAAACAAAGGAAGATTGAAGTGATCTGCCCAGGGTATGGATTTTAACATAGTATCTACTATTAAGGCTCTGTCAGTGAAGAATAAATTCAATGACATTTACGACATGATTAAAGATTATAATATCGACATACTATGCATAACTGAATCCTGGCTTTCTGGCAACATTGATGACCATTTTATTTCGGTTTTTTTGTCCACCTGGATATTGTTTTAAATCTTTTCCCAGTCTCGATACCTGGAGGGGGCATTGCTTATATATTTTGACTAAAAACTGTATCCGCAACAGAAAGTGAATGTGCAAAATGTGAATCTTCCCCGTTTTGTTTTAAATCACTTTCCCAAACTTTCACTACCATATGTACTTATAACCACCCCCCCCCCCCAACAAATCAACCCCTACAACGTTTTTAAATGAGTTCTTCGACCTTGTTCTCAGCTTCAAAAAGAAATCATTAAAAAATTGTCATCACTGGTGATTTTAATATCAACTTTTCAGTGGACAGCTCTATTGTAAAATCTTTCAAGGACTACCTATATGAAACTGATTTATTTCAACAATACTTCTGGCCATACCCCTGTCACCCAAATTGATAAACACAGTGAATGTGATCGACCTGGCCATCTTAGACCATTATGGAGTTTTTAGTACTCTAATTTATTGAAAGAAACTATGCCCAAGAAAACTATTACATCCAGAAATAAAAGATATCAATTCAAGTTCTTTTAAGGAAGATATTGAAAATTAGATTAACGCGACTACATCTATCAATATCGACAGCCTAAGTATCATTTGCATATCGACCTTTGATAAGCACGCGACAATAAAAACGAGGACGATATCAGACAGAGGGGATGCAGGATGGTTTAACAACGATGTTAAACAAGGTAAATGAGAAAGGAGAAGGGCCGAAATAAAAATAGCAGCAAACAAAACTGGAAATTCATAAACGGATTTTAATACCAGTGAAGAACAAGACTAATCTCATCATTAAAAATGCAAAGTTTTATACCTCAAAATTGTGTAACGTTCGTCCCTCTAAGGAATTATTTTCAATATCCAATGAAATTCTAGGAAAGAGCATGCGAATCCATGTAATTTTTAGGAATGCATGTGTTAGTTATTCACATGTTTTTTACTGATTCCAAATTCCAAACATAAGGGAGAATTTGTTTTAACATTCAACGGATCGACAATAGACGAGTTAACTCCAGCAACAACAGAAGAATGACGTGAAATAATTCCTGCCAGTCGTCCCAAGTGCTGTGATAATTGCCCCCTTACTAGCCAGTCGAATTAGTGCAAAATTGTGCAAATAAGTGATCAAAGCACCAAATTTGGCATGAACCACCTGTAGGCTACCACTAATCGATATGGATATATAGCTTTGAATCCTGCATGTGCAGGACTTTTATCCTGGACCTTTCAGAGCTTCTATGGCTCTGCTCTGGACATTCACGTGGAATCTTGTCATGGATTTTATCTATCTTACATCTATCTATCTATCATATTCTGTCTGTCTCTCTGTCTATTTTTCTAGCTGTCTATCAATAAATATATATATCTTATATATTATATATATCGATGGATCTGTCTGTCTATCTAGATCTATCTATCTATTTATCCATCCATCCATCTATCTATCTGTTTATCTATCTTTCTGTCTATCTGTATCTATCTGCCGTGAATAATTACCTATCTGTCTGTCTATTTATCTATCTGTCTATCTATCTGTCTATCTATCTATCTCTATCTGCCGTGAATAATTAATTGTATTCTTAAAAAGATGAGATAACATCTCTAGTCTAATAAGACTTGATAAGACAAATAGCCAAATTATCAAAATTTTAAACGCCGCCCTTTTAGTTCTAGTACAACAAGACTTGATCATTGGACTTCGTGTAAAGATCAAGCGTCACATCTCTGTTGCCACTCTCAACAACTTCAATGCAGGCATCTTTAGCGAAAAGAAATAACAATTGAAATTTTGTTAAGTATGTTTTGCAAATTTGGACACGAATCATCTTTCCGTACGCGTCAGTCTGGATTTGTTTGACTATATTATTTTATCTTCACCAAGCTGTCAGATGCCATTTAGTCCAATCATAATGTCAAAGGTAGGCCCTCGAGGTGAAAGCCAATATCATAATTGGGAGAAATGTATTATACTTGCCATGTCTTCATACCGGACAGCAAGCTTACATTTTACTGTCACTGTTCGTGTCACTGTGAGTGCAGAAATCCAAGTGCCTTGAGTTGATAAAAAGGATTGCAATCAATTCATGTTTCAAAAGCGTCTTCTCAGGACCAGAGTAGTAAAGACTGCTGCATCCTTTGTCAAGTTTTGTTCAACCATGTAGATATACGATAACAATATAGATAAAGTTTACTGGAGTGTCGTATAGTTTTGTCACATAAATGCCACCCCCCCCCCCCTTTTAATCGTTTACATCTTCAATGACATTGCTGTTCTATGTTGGGGGCGTCGTAGCATTCACTTTGTGTGCAGATGGTCCTGGGTTCGAATCCCGGCAGTAATGTGGGAATTTGATTCCTCTGACTCTGGGGCTACTTTTTAATGTTAACACACCTAACAGGCGAATGGGCCGTCTGTTTGATCTACAGTCTTTCTCGGTTTTATGTGCTCTATATTTTGATTTCAATTTGGATTTTTACATCAGTGCAAGCGTGATATTTCCAGGATTCTCAAAGTATATTTTTTATCCGTTTTAGTCTTAGACAGTCTGTGATATCATTAATTTATAATTCTTTCATCATGGATTTTACCAATTATCGACATTTTGACCATCTATTTTTAGTTGCTAACTTTTTACGAATTGTTCTCCTCTTTTTGTTCGTTGTGTCGTCCGACCAATATGCTGTCAAGCGGTGATAAAGCTAAAGGCTGCCCGCATGAGAGCTCGTAGTGACACGAGTGAGTAAACGATTTTCAACTCAATTCAGTATTAATTGTTACTCACGGTTTCGTTCATAAATAATCCACCAACCAGCGCCCCGCCCTCCCCTCTTTCTCCCCGTGTCATGAACCAGGTTTCCGTAATATCATAAAAAAGCTAAGCGTGGCTGAATGATTAAACCCGTTGGATTTTGAATCTGAAATATTTATAGTTTGTATACGACACGTATCATAAACACGTTACGCTGTGTTGGCGTACGATATGGGTCAACAGAGACAGTTAACACAGGGTTTCTCACAGTTAAGTGGCCGTGTGTAGGGTAGGGAGGGAGCACGCTTTTTATTTCCCAGATTACATCAAGGTAAAGTGATAATCAACTAGATCGTTATATTTATATCCATTAGCGCCCCAAATGTTTTAGTTTCATATATACTAATAATGTATACGAGCACAACATTTAACTTTTTAAAAATCTATTTTGTTTATGTAGGGGCAGTTTGAAATAATACTACTAATAATAATAATAGAAAGTTGATAAACTGTCTTTTTTCGTTATCAACTCCTGTTATACCTTTCGGTGTCAGGAAGGTGATAAACTGTAATCAGGAAAAGAAAGGATGACATATAATATACTCTCTAAATAAAACATCACATTCAATCTTTGAGGTGTTGCATGGCAATAAACAATTCTATGGGCGGTGTTTTGGTTTTAACCGAATCAAAATATTTATCAGGTATTATTGTATTGCACTCTTAACGATTTTATCTTTTATATCGATATTTTTATTGATGTAATGCGCCCTGAGCTCCCTTGTCTTGAGGGATGTGCTGCGCAACACAAGTGTATATACAGTAAAACTTCGTTATACCCCCTCCCGTTATACCGCCATTCCCGCACACCGCCTGCTTTTCGCTGTGGTACGGAACGGATACTACACAAAAACAGTGAAATAACTCATTATACCGCCATCCGCCATCCGCCATCCGCCATTCGTCAATAGTTCACCAGAAGAATAAGATGTACTTTCTGTCATTATGTAGTCCAGTATTGACAAACTGCTGACCTCCCTTGCTTTGCATTATTTTCGTTATACCGCCATTCTCTTTATAATGCCAGCTTTCACTTTGTCCCTCAGTTGGCGGTATAACGAGGTTTTACTGTATTGTTATCATTATCATCAAAAATGCTTACTGTTCCACGTTAATACTTTAGTGACCACATCATTAGTGTAATTGAAAAGTGTCCGTGACTGCAGTGGACCGGGTGTCGGACGGAACACATTTCAAAGACGACGCTTCCTGATTGAAATAATTTTCCCTGATATGTTTTGAAGACGAAACTACATGGATATGCAGGACAGAAGACCGACAACTAAAAGGTCTATAGAACAAGTCATCACTGTCAGGATTCGCACCCGGAACCTTCGAATCCCGTTGGCGCTTAAGAAATAATATTTATTTCCATGACTCTAGCCTTCATCTGAAATAGACATGTCACATTGCAACTAAATCCATGTTTGTAATTAAACATAAAGTATTGCACCGCATATGGACGAGAGTTACAAGCTCTGTTTCGTTATCCTAGAACGATATCTAAATAGATTGGGGAAAACCCTTTGTGTGGAGAACACTGCCTTTATCTATGTGTACTTCTTCATTGGTAATTCTGCCTCTTTTACAACACAAATTGTCAAATATCCTTCTATTCTTCCGTCCTAGATGTCGGCAAACTGGGATCTGAAATCCAATCCTCAATACAGTCCGGAGGTTGACAAGGGACAAGCGGAGGAGAGTCATCTGATGGTCCCATTGAGATACAAAAACGATGGAAAGGTATCATTGTAGAATATATATAGAATATAATATGCCAACGACAGTTCTTCCTTGTGCAGTAAGCATCTATCAAATGTTATTAAGGACCACAAGAGCACTATGTAGCTGATGTTTGTTTGTTTAATCAAACCGCATTAATACCACAGGGCAGTGTTGGGGCCAACCCCAATTTCTGTCATGAAAGGCACACACGATACTGTTACGCGAGCCGTGCGATAATATAGTTATAATATATGCTCCACGGTTCCGTCACCCGTTTTGTCTTTAGGGGATGAGATAAGGTCCAAATAGAAGAAGATGTGATTAGAATGTGCCGGTATTGGCTCGCTAAATTAGCACAGACTAACACCAAGAAAATTGTTGATTTTTGGGTTGAAAACTTTGTTATTATCACTTTTATGTATGCCATTTTATTTTATCCAATGATTGCGAAATGGTCTGTCTCACGTGGTAAAGCTACTTAGCTGGTTCTATGACGGTGTTCCATGTTCTAGGTAAGCTCCGGTACTCCTACTTGTCATGCATAGCTCTATGTTAAAGGGTCGACATGTTTTCCATCTCAAGAACAGGATTTATCCTCGGAATAACAGATGGGTAGGAGTAGGGTAAATATGTGGCCCTCTAGATAGAATATTGCTTTTTTGTTACTCTCTTGATCAGAGTCCTAGTGTTTAGGATCCATATATTTGGGTGACAGAGTAAGAAGGGTTAAAAGTTACAGACTGATAAGGTAGAGGCATGGTGTAAGGCGAATAAATAGAGATATAATTGATAATATTACACAAAGTGTTACGACTTGTATAATGAAGGGTTAGTACGCACACAAAGTCATAATGTAATATAGGTTAGCGTTAGTACATACATAGTACATGTTAGCGTGTATCTTAAACATATAAACCACTTAACATTACCAGGGTGAGTGGTTTAATTGTTGGTAAGTTAAGAATTACATTTAACGTTATAGTAACGTGTATTATAGTTTAATTCACAAGATAATTCCAAATTGTTGGACTCATAATAAACTGAGCAAAAGATTATCCTAGGCACTAGAGTGATACACACACACCTAAACTTGGCAACTCTTACCTGAGTGGCACATTTAATCCATTAGAATAAACAATAGTAGGTCCATCGTTAGGACGAGTTCCTATTGGTCTGATATTATGTAAGGCGACGTTTTCAGCTAATGACGGTCTACGCTAATATATCTGAATAATTCCCAGGGTAATACCAAGTAATAATAGGAAACCATGATTGACGGGAGACGAGCGAGTTCTGGACCCTTGAGATCTTCCAATAGCTCCGCCCACCAATCATTCAAAGGCGATGATGATCTAAGAGGGATATGCACTTTTTTGGTGATCACGACTTAGCGTCGGGAGGATTGCGTTGGCCTACGCGTAATACTCTGTTCCATTGTTCAATGACAAAGGCGCGAATCTAAGATATTGTTTGGCGCGAGCAAGCGTGACAGCCCTGACGATTGACTAACAATGGGCCATTGTGACACCTGGTAAGAGAATAACTCACACCAGTGATAAACAATAGACTTTAGCGTAATTGTCTAACACTCTATACGGGGAGAGGGAATACACGTAATCGGCTGATAGACAGAATGTTATGTCGCCATAATAGTATTTGTAACATGACGTCATTGTCGCGGCATGTCCGAATTGATATAATTACAGATACCAAATATAAATGCAGGTACCACGACCAACGATTGTGTCATCGTTGCCCCAACCACCAAGCATGGCTGACCACAGTGTTGGAAATGCTGTGGATCAAATAATTTTAGACAAGCAGGTGATCAGCCCACTGTGTCTATAACTCTTTATTGACGATATGAAAAATACACCGATTAATACAATAATAAGCAAGGCCAATACACGAAGTAATGTAGCCCGTGTGGTCATCTCTCAGCTATGCAAGAACTAGGAGAATCGCCACTTTGGGCGGGGTAGCTGATGTGTTATTATCATTAATGACTTGAAAATGTTGACCCCCTTGACGCTGTTTAAAAAAAATTATATGTTAAAATAAAAAGGCAACAAAACAAGCGGAAAATATGGATTTACTTCAATAGCAGGTGTTGCAACAGTGGCCGTGAACATCGACTTCTTATTCCTACCCCTCCTCCTCCTCCCACAACAACTACTACTCCTATTGCTGCTGTTGCTGCTGCCGTTGCTACTACTACTACTACTACTACTACTACTACTACTACTACTACTACTACTATCACTACTACTACTACTTATGACAACTTCTACCACCACCAGTACTACAACCACTACTTTGGTAGCGCACGACGTCCCTATATGATTCAAGGATACAGATCTAAGTCAAAACCGACGCATACTATTTGTTTTTCTCTTCCAACAACAAAGGAACCCAACGCCTCCACTACACAAGACTCCGAGGACGGTGATGAACACACAGGGATCATGCATTTGCTGTCAGTCTACGCTGAGAAATGTTCATTGAATGGCATCATCTTCATCAAATCCTCCAAGTTCGTGGTGGTCAAAGCCATCTGGACGATACTGCTCCTGGCTGCAACTGTGGTCATGCTGTTCCATCTTTACAAGTAATAAATTAGACAGCCTGTTCACAGCATTCACCTCTAATTGAGTTTCTTGTCTGCGGTCTGGGTGCAATGGACACGCGATGCAGAGCAAAGTACTCGCGGAGCCTTAGCAAAGGCTGTGGGCAAACGCCCTTATTCATGTTTTCTTCTCATCATCATCCTGTGCCAGGTCTGTTGGAGACATCATGACTCTCCAATCGTCTCTGTCCTCTGCTCTCCGAAGGAAAGAGGCGATTACAGTCCGTCCATTATTTGACCACTTATTTAAATAATGTGTGTAGTGTATTCGCTGTCTTCCTCTAGCCCTTTCCCTTCTATTTTGCCGGTCAGTATGATACGCCTTTCAGTGCCATCGGTTATATAAACGTGGCCCAATAGATTAAGTTGCCTATCAATTCCATTATTTTAATCGAGGGTAGATGACGCATCTCGGCAAATGTCCCATCAGTTCCAGGCGCAGGTTCGATAGACATCTATTACAATCAACATTGGCCATTGTGTTTTGTTTTGTTATGCATAGCGCATATATTACCCCCAAGGAGTGTTGCGCCCAGTTCCATGTCCACCATTGCTGAACATCGTTATGGAAAAAAAACTCTAAGCAGGTTGATAAGGCAAGCATGTGATCAGCCCACTGTGCCCGAAAAGGTATTGGTAATTAATGGTATCAATGAAGGGAGGAAACTGTGATAGTGCCAAAAATAGTAAGGACATAGGAAGAGTCGAGCCCACACCTGCCAAAGACAACTCCGCCTCGCGAGAGATAGATGGCCATTCGCTCCATCACTCCTAGGTCTATATAAGTGTGACGTTAGGCTGTTGTTAACGAATAATTGTTTCCCTTTACTCTTATTGAAAAAGGAAATCCCCGACATGTCAGTTATAGTTTATACCATCTTGTTTAGACTGGTCTCTCTCTCTCTTCGTTGTTTGTCTGTTCCTAACAACAATAATAGTTTAGCTTAAACATTCCTCACCCTAATTGTTTATATTTTCCCAACATAAATCGCCCCATCTGTTATTCTCTTCATTTCTTCAAGTTTTGTATAGTCTTGGCTCCAATACTTTCCCCATTTACCCAGGCTGGCAACGAAGTATTATTCCTACCCAAAACAGACCAAGGTGGACCTAGCATTCGCCAGTCTCAATTTCCCCGCTGTTACTTTGTGCAATGTGAACGCAATAAAAAGAAATGATATAGCCGTGGCCTCGAAACCCCTACAGGAGCTTGTGAAAAAGGTGAGATGTTAGGACGTAACCATGAGATTATGTGTTCCATTTGGGACTATGTGCGTTACACTTAGAGACAAGGGTACTAATTAGGAAATTACGAAAGCTATTGGGAGTAAACGACGTAAAAGAGGATGTGAGAGAAATAAGACTGATAGCCTGATCACATGTTGCGGTTTTTTTCGAACCCGGTACCTTTCACTTCAGAGGCGAGAACCGTACCTCTGCGCCACTGCACTGGGACCCAATGCACTTGGAGACAAGAAAAGTAATTAGTAAATTACGAATGCTATGGAGAGTAAACGAGAAATAGGAAAGTCATGGAATGAGTTCAAAAGGTTGGTCCAAGACGTGTTGACGCCTTAAGTTCCATTTGGGACTATGAGATAAAAGATGGAGAGCGTATCTTAAAAATGACATTCGTCCTAAGTTTAGAATTGTGTCTTTTTGTATGGTTACGTGAATCTTTAGATAAATCGTTTCTATCGTTTCGTGCATTTAGATCAACCCTAAAAACCTGCTCAAAGAATTGGATGACTGGACTCCGGAGTATGAACGTAACAACAACCGAGCTGAGAGAGCAGCAACGTTGTAAGTGGTCCCCCTCACACTGTTTGATTCTTCGCCATCATCACCACCACCACCACCACCACCATCATCATCATCATCATATCCATCACCACCACCATTACTATATTACTATTGACATTCAGACCACCAACACTACTACTGCAACTACCACTACTCCACTACTTTCACTTCTACTGATGACAATGCTACCTCGACACCACCACCACCACCACCACCCACACCACCACAACAACAACAACGACAACTACGACTACTACTACTCTTTGTGAGCTTTAACAAAATAAGAATATAATGTTATGCTGTGGCATTTTACAGAAATTCAACCAAACCAGTGAAGAAACAGCGCAAAAACAACTTTATTGATAGTTTCAACGTCACAGACTACGACACACTCCTCAATGACTACTCAAACTCTGTAAGTTATGATAATTCTTTCTTTCTTTCTTATCCAGTTCCTTTTTACCATTACAGTGTAGGACCAGCACCATGAGGCTGGATTTCTTTGGATCAAGATATTAAGCCAAGCAGGTGATCAACCCACTGTGACCTCTGTGCTGGAATTAATTTTGCCCGGACAGCGACCCTGCGGCTTACTCTTGTCGATGTTCAACTGCCAAGGATTCTTTAACGTGCGCAACGTGCACACGGGACCTCCGAGGTAATTGTCCGTCTCCGATGGGACTAGGTTCTTTGATCCCACCTACCTGAATAGGATCAGGGGAGTGGCATATAGGTTTT
>JARBEQ010266381.1:0-10153 GCA_030265355.1 Tritonia tetraquetra
ACCAGTAACAAAACATACAATAGTCTGACTACGGCTACAACCAGTAACAAAACATACAATAGTCTGACTACGGCTACAACCAATTGTCATACTTGTATTATTTATTCCATGACATTTTCACCTTTTAAGTCGTTACAAATAGTCATCACAAACATTTTTGCACATATTCTCTGTTATTAAAAAATCTCTACATAATTTATATCAACACATACAATAATAGATATATTTATATATATAGTAGTAATAATAATAATAATGATAACAACAACAACAACGGTAATAACAAATAAATAGAGTCAAGTGCTTTTCAAAGAGCATCAAACAAGATGATAAATTCTTTTAGTAGATTCTAAGCACAATTTCTTCAAATGCATCATGATGTTTCCAAAGTCGATAGATTCACACAAACAAATGCACACAAACTCACCCCTTGACACTTACACTTCAAGATTCAAAGATAAAAAAATGGAAAAATAATAGTATAGTAGTATCTTTCTTTTCTTAATCAGTAGTCGTATAAGGCCTAAATATTATATAGAGGAACTTTTCAATGAAATCAAATGGGAACAATAAAGTCGTTTGTGATAGATCAGATAGAACTCTTTCATTGAAAAACGTACAAAAGTTTGTGAAAGTGAAAAGGTCAGATGAAATGGCTCACAAAGGTCAGAGGAGGAATTGCTATTATAAATGGGTAAAGGAGGATTGTGTGAGGCGGAGGAGGAGGAGGAGGATTGAGGTCATAGGAATGATGATAAGCTGTATTACATTAAATAGCATAAGGACAATGGGCTAACCCAACACACAAGGATGTTACGGGTTGGGGTGTGTTACACAAGAACAACAACAAAATTCTGGTCCTAACAGATCAGATATAGAGGAATTACGTTATACAACGGAACAGACAGACCAGAAAGAGGCTGCGTGATGATTTCCACTACTAATAGTGGTTGAACCTATACAAGTATCAGTGCCATTCTTTTCCTTACAAAACTCTTTACATATTTCCTTTAAAAAAATACAAATATCACTTTAGATAATATAAATTATATATTTAATTTTTAACAATTATGAAGTCTGTATAGTGAAGATGAAAGCGGAGGTTAAACAGTCCATATAATAATACGTTTTTTGTTATTTCTCTTTAAACTATCCGTAGCGCAAGAGTAGGCCATCCCAAAATTGGTCTATATTTAGAAAATGGTAGTAAGTATGATTTTCAAGACCTGCAACAGTGAAGAGTCTGTGTATGAAAATCCCAGAGGATATATTTAGTAATGAGGCCGATATTTTTAGAAAGATTAAGCGAATATCTATATAGAACCCTTTAATTCCCATAATCACAAAATTGTGGGATGGCCTACTTTGTATTCCGCCGACCGAATATATTAATTTTAAAAAATGTTTTTGCCTTCAACTCATTTTATAGGGTGATTATATTCATATAGTATACTAAAACTTCAACAAAGGAAAAAAAAGAGAAGTGGGTTATAATTCCTTGTTACAATCATATAATAAGCTTATAAAACATGTGAGGTACAAAGCAAGGGGACTGAAATTCCAGCTTAAAGCTGGGATCAACCTGGTAGGGCAGTGTGTTCTCTATTGACAAAATGTTAAAATTAAATTTTTAAAAACATTCACAGGGAGAAAAGTGATCTGATATGGTTCGACATGATATATCTTATAACTATAACTGATTACTGAAACACGATAGGAGCATCAAAATTGTTGCGATTATCCAAAGTTGCTATCAATATTAACCAATGACTTTTATATAGAGTTAATTAATTCTGTTTCTTGAGAAAAGTTGCCTGTGTGAAAACGTTGAAAGGTGAAAAGACGCGCCATTTCGTTCAAGAAACACACGAGGCTTACCCAAGTAACGCTGGTTGTTTCTCTATTGTGTATTATCTAGTTTATATGCCATTCTGTACATTCGTACTTCAAATTCTAAAAAGCACGTCTGTAAAATGAATTTTCCTTAATTTGGATGAATAAAAAATATAATTATTATCATTTTTATAATCAGCATTGGAGTGATAAGATGAGAGAGAGAGAGCTAATCAAACACTCACTGGAAATAGTGTGAACAGATCTAGAAGGCAGTGAGTGGATTCTTGTGAATAAACTAGACGAGAAAGAGAGTCAAAATGGAGCTGATGACAGGAAAAGTGAGGGGAAACCAGAGGGTTGCCATTCAAACCAGATATATATATAAACCATCACTTGCGTTTGTGATAGATACAATACAAACAAAAAAAAATATATAAAAATTATGAGCACAACCATGGATTTTATCATTAAATATTCTCAACAATAAAAGAACAAAAAACTCTTTTAGCCCCTTTTCAACACAGAAAGTTTATATCAAAGAATTTTTGACAACGCTTGAATATTCCACTTGATTTCCAGGACAGAGCCTTGAAAACTCTGCTCAGACAGGATTGAAACCCCACACTTCCACATCCAGAGGAGAGTGACTTAACCACTCAGCCACAGATATGCTTATATTCTCAATTGATTCACTAGGCCTAGTGAAGACGTCACAAGCCAAATGAACGTCTTCATCATTCACAATAAATTTACACCAAACCATTGAGGTGAATATTTCAATTTTCTGTACCTTATTTTTTTTCCCTACAGACTTTTTGTCCGAGCATTTATTCCATACTATGTGCACAGTCAACCAAGCCTGTTACCAAATCATACATATTAATTACAAGTTGTATTATTAGTATAAGACAATACACACACATATGGCAAAAACACCATTATAGTCACCATACACCTATTTTTTTTTTTTTTACATCAAAATACAAACACATTCAAACAACTCATTTCAACATAAAAGAGACAAAGCATTTGTTATTATTTCAAAAACCTCAAACAGGAAGACAACCGTTGCAATTGTCACTCAAAATTTAACTTTTCTCTTCTTTTTTGTTCTCTCCCTTACATTAAAATCATACCGTCAAAAATCTTGCCACAAAAAATAAAATGAAATAGATAAATAAAAGAAACAGTTTGAATGAAATAGATAAATAAAAGAAATTCTATACATTACATAAATTATTTATAAAAAACTAGATCCATTTTCAATTAATTCTAAAAAAATACAAATTGATAAATTGACATAAATGAGAAAACAAAATCGAACTCGACCATCACATGACAAAAGTGACATTGTAAACAAATTAAAGCATTAATTTCATTTCATCATCATCAGCCATAATAGAGTTTATTTATACAATAGTTTATTTCGCAAATGCATCAAAGTAGAAAAAAAGCATGTTTAAAAAAAAAATTAATGATCATTATCATTCAAATTTATCACAAGTCCAATGACAATAGATAAAACCACAGTGTAACCAAGATGTTCCTCCTGAACATACTGTTTGAAGGAGTGACGACGGATCATGTCAAACTATAAACATCACTTGATGCACACAGTATGCCAAACTATAAACATCACTTGATGCACACAGTATGTCAAACTATAAACATCACTTGATGCACACAGTATGTCAAACTATAAACATCACTTGATGCACACATAGGACAACGTTTGCCACTTATACTATGTCAATCATGCAGTTTATCACCCCACACAAAAGATTAGAGGACTTAGGGGTGTCCATCCACAGCCTTTTCTACTCCCAGCAAGCGTACGTTCGTTACTCTGTGAAGCGTAGTGAAGGCTTTAGACGGACGTCCTAAACCTCCTCTCTGCAATGACATGATAACACAGCAGTGCATTGATGAAAGAGATTAAAGTCATTACATCTATTAACACATTTGGCTCCATGAAAAGAATTTTGTAGTCTCCTTACATTCATTAACCATACACAAACATACATACACACACACACACAAACACAGGCAAATTTCATTTGTTTGCTCATACAAGCATCTTCAGCATACGAAAGTTTTTCGAAATTTAATGAAGGAGAAGGATGAGGAGATTCAAACATTTTGTCCACATGCAAACATGATTTTGTTTCTTTGATCAAGCCCTGTTAATACCAGAGCAGTGTTGGGGTCAGCCTTATGTTCAGCCATGAAATGCACACAAGATAAATGCCATAAATGCAGGCACCCCGACCACCAAACATGACAGAACACAGAGCCGGAAACTCTTTGGCTCAGAGAGTTTCAGACAAACAGGTGAACAGCCCACTGTGTCCACAACTCTTTACTGGCACCATGAGCAATACACTGATCAGTATTAATCAACGACAGGCCACTAAACAAATAACTGCAGCCCTTGTGGGTTCCCCCTCGGCTATTGATAAAAACTGGGAGGTTCTACCACTGTGGGAACATGGTGATGATGTTCCTATTTATGCCCAGCAAAGTTTGTTTGTTGCTGTTTTAGGGCTCTATCGACACAGATAGGTCATTTCAGCGCCCGCCGTACGGCTTCAAACAAATCAAGGTTTAGCCATGTGATACAGAGCCATAGCCAAATCAATACAAACATTCAAAACATTCCCTAGACAAGGGCATATCACCATCCACAAATAATACTTCTCTCAAGACCATTGGACGAAGTATTATTAGTGACAGCAATATGTTGGATTACATTTTTTTCATTGTAACATTCCAATATTTTTTGAAAAACTGAATCACACAATGAGCTGTAAACATAACCTTTGTGGATAGGCGCTACATAAATGCTATGCTTTTTTTTTTCTCTCTCGATATTTCCATTTGACCTTCCTATGTGTAAGATAATGTTGAACTTAAAACAGTTCAAACGGTTTGCCGTGGTCTGAGCATTGAGGAAGTGATAATATTGTTATTTCGTTGTCCCTTAAATATCATTCGTTATTCATCACCCTGTACTAGACAACAATAGGATATATCATAAGTAGTCGGTTTAAGTTGGAACTCTTTTAGGCTGGTAAAAAATAAATGAAAGCTGCAAACACTCAGGCCTGCCAACCCTAGTCAAAGTAAAAACAGGAAATAGAACAATCTCTTTAAAGAACAGGACTTGGCAGGTGTGAACACCCCATGAATAGAATAAATTAAATCCAAGCCTATGGATGAAGCTACAAACAATTGGCAACATACCCAGTGATATGTCCAAATCGTATCCAAGACACCACACACACACACATACAACATACCCAGTGATATGTCCAAATCTTATCCAAGACACCACACACACACACACATACAACATACCCAGTGATATGTCCAAATCTTATCCAAGGCACCACACACATACACATACAACTCCCATGACATGCTGGAATCACATCAGCACATTTGATCCAGTACAAGAATAATACAGATTCCATTTCAACATCTTAAAATAATAAGACATCCCTTAAAAATCATACAACTCATTCACAATTCTCTGACATTTTTTTAACCTGAAACCATTTCCTTTCTAATTTCAACTCAGTCAAGTTTCAGAATTTGGATATTTTTTGCAACTAATTCTTTTCTACTTTTGGATATCTAACTTGTCTTCAAATTAATTTTTTGGCACAAAATCTTTCTGGAGTTGTAAAAGGTATTTTAGATCACTCTAACTTATTCAAAAATTATATAAACTACTACTGGTTTCAAGCTATAACAAACATGCGACAAAATCAAAACCAGATAAAACTCAAGATATGGAAGAACCATTGACACACAAGACAAAAATAATGGAATAAAATCATTGGAATAAATTAGCTCACATCATTTCTCTCCTTGACATTGCATAATAATGATAATGAATGAATTATAACAAAAAGAGCGTGATTACAGGTAGCAGCCACTAGTTGGATCTCCTTTATCTTATCTCCATCCATAGTGTTAGTCCCAAATACCTTGACTGTACCATTTTTTCTCTATAACCCGGTCACACTATAGAAAGCATAAATCTATTCATGTTTCATAAATATATAGAGAAAGAATTTTTGTTGCGATCCAATTTTTTCTCTATAACCTGGTCACACTATAGAAAGCATAAATCTATTCATGTTTCATAAATATATAGAGAAAGAATTTTTGTTGTGATCCAATTCCTCTATTTCCAAATAAAATTTATAAAAACCACCGAAGGAAATATCAAATGGAAGAGGTTTGAATATATGGTATTCAAAGAAAGATAAAACATCTGGTTAGTTCTTAATTGTTTTCTCAACATAGTCAATGTATTTTTATTTTGGGATTCTCCTCTTAAAACTTGAAAAGAAAACTCTTGACTATGACAATCAATTCATTCTATTTATATCTATAGGCCATACTTCCCAATTTTAAACAATTGCCATCTATAATAAAACGTTTGGAAAGTGCCATTAAAATACCCCGATAACAACACATGTGGGAATCCTTTGCGCTTGGAACAATGGAGATTACGTTAAGGAAAATGAAGGTCGTTCTCAGTCAAACAATACATTGGCCCATACGCTATGGCCATGTACAGACACAAAAAACCCTTATCAACATTTATAAAATCCAACAGTCACATACACACACATCAAGATAAAAACGACCACCCTTCTGCATAAAAAGGAAATATAAATAATGAACATAAAAAAGCCATATTAGATCTTCTTAAAACAATCATTGAAGCATGTAGTAAAAGTATTCAAATGAAGACATGACACAAATCAAATCAATGTATAACAGAGAAAAGACCATTAAAATCATCAAATGCCCTTCTAACACAATACAAAACATGGAGGGTCAAAGCCTGGCACACAGAAGCCAACCAAAATAATCAAACCAAAACCGTTTCATGTAAAATGTATAGAGATATAAGTATATAAATTATACAACAAATATGTGTATCATCTGGCAACCTAACATTGTTCAACAACAAGAGTGAGAGGGAAAGAGATTGGTTTTCAAAATGATATGCTTGCTCATCTCAGGGATTCAACATGTTCCTTATATAGATTTTTCTCTCCACTTACAACACCGGCACATTTTCCCACTGGACATTTCACGTCATTATTATTCCCATGCTACAGTCAACACCAAACAAACCAAACTCGATGGGCCTAAAGCAACTCCCCACAAATCTATCTATATACGGTCGATTACCCATAAGGTCAACGCAACTGTTAGGTTGGACTTCACTAAGATCAGTGCTCGTTGCAAAGAAAGAAAACACAACCGACTTCAAAAATCAAACTCTGTCCATTGATAAATAAAGAATATTTTGCGGTCACAAATTCCTTTCCGTCACAAATTCCAACAAAAGAGTGACGAGAGAAAGAGGGAAGAGCCTTTACAAATTTTCTACAAAAGAGAACAATAGAAAATTTCAAGTTGATAGCACCACATAAAACAAAACAAAGCTTCCAATATAAAACAAGCCAAGCCTATAAAACTAGAATGCGTTAAAACAATTCATGTCACCAAAAAAAAAAAGAAGAAAATTTTAAATACAACTGGAAGCATGATAACATTTTTCAAAACAAAAATTCTCGACGTAACTATCAAACGTAAAAGAAGTCGGGAGTATAAAACAAGGATCCATCCTCTCCCTGTTTCTCCTTCATATCAACTCTCTCAACCATAAATTATCCATGAATTTCATTCTTCTTCGGTTCACAATGGATTTGAAATGCATAAATCGGTTGTCTATACTCTCAAGGGTTAACAATCCAACATTCTAGTCCCCACATTATTCCCTTACATGCCACGTACACACAAAAACATTCTGACACTCTAACACCACACGTTGCTTACACAGTCCCACACCTTGGGTACACACACAGTCCCACACGTTGGGCACACACACAGTCCCACACCTTGGGTACACACACAGTCCCACACATATAAGCCAGGAAGCACACTCCAAGTTTTATGACAACACCAAATTTGGTTTAAAAGTTATTTATGTATATAAAATAATCACTTTCTCAGCACTTCAAAAACACGCTTTCAAAAAATATACAGGGTTAAAAATGTACACAATTGTCATAACATTAAAAACTTAGATCAAAATTAAATGGAAAAAAGGCAATGAACGCAAGTCATACATTTCAACCTTTAAAACCAAAAAACTATGTAATTTACAAAAACAACCTACATGTGCAAAATATCTCTACACACAAAACAAATTGAAATCACTCGTCAGAGGTAAAAACCAGCCACCTTACAACGAAAACCCTTCATGCCAATACAATGTCATATCATTTCCAAATTTGGCCTGTCGAGTCCTGATGCAGCAAAATGAAACAAAATTGCAGCAACCTGATAGAATCGTTTTAAACTCAGAAACCACTATTCATCTTATCACATGAGCCAAGCGTGGCGCATGGAAATCATTTTTCAGAAAGTTCTAAAGTTTTACGCCCTTTTTTAAACACAGAAATGTCATATCAAAGGCAGTTGCTCAACAGAACTTAGAAGATTCCACGTGAATCTCCAGGACAGAGCCATGAAAACTCTGAAAGATCCTAGAAACAAATCCTGCACAAGGCGGGACTCGATCCCGGTCCTCCAAAGGCAAGCGACTCTACCCGTGCTATGGTTTGACACGAGTCTATATAAATAGGATCCATGAATACTTTCATTATGCTGCAAAAGGATTCTTCTGGTCACATTTGAACACTGGATAACCCTGTCTCGGTTTGACCTTGAAGCACGACCTCTCCGTCCCGTCTTATCCCACTGGAGGCAAACTGACCGACAGGCAAATGGACTATTACTGGCACTCACACAAATAGTCCCAACAATGGATGAATGATGAAATTAATCCCTTTTTTCCTTCATCTTTCTTCCTCCCATATGCATGTGTATTATATAACTCATGCCTCTTTCTTGTTCTCTCCTTTTGTTGTTGTTCATTTAAAAAAACAAACAAACACTATGGAACACGATAAGTTTAGGAACACATCAATAACACTGGAAAGAGAAGAAAAAACAAATATTATCTTACAGAAGGAAGAAAAAATATTCTGTCTTTTAACAATTATAGCTTTGTGTTATGCAACTACAAACATGAGGCATTAATAAAATTGCTTGGCGATGAATGAATAAAAAAAAGTTCAAATTTGTACACCCTTTTCAACACATAAAGAAGGCAGTTGTCAATGAATGCCAATGCAAGTGAGCAACTTTCCATACTCCATTACATAGCCAAAGCCAACAGGCCAGGGACAAAAAGGACAAGACAAAAGAAAAAGATGTGACACTTCTTCCTGGTCTAAATCCACTTTGTTGATACTCTGACATTTTCTAAGATAAAATTTTCCTGGTACATTTAGTAAAGATATTCCTCTATAGTGTTCACATTGCATTGTGTATTCACTTTTATGAATAGGTATTATTGTGTTCAATTTTTTATAAGCTGCTTGGCATAGTAATACTTAACCTGCTTCTATATTTAATTTTGGTTAACTTTCATTTCTGGTAAATTCTATCTGCACACAGGGCTTTCCCAAGTTCTATTTTCTTCTTTGAGCTCATAATAAGTTCTGCCATTTTTCATTGACTTTTTGTTTTACTACATCATTCCACCAAGCAGTCCTTTTATTATTACCTCCTACTCCTATAACTTTTCTTCCACATGCTTCATATGTGCTTTCAGTAATTGCTTTCTTATATATTGACCAGATACTTTTTCTTCTATATCTACTCCTGTCCGCCTATCTTCAATTTTTCATTTAATTAAGTTTTGGAAAGTGCTTTTGGTATTTATGTCTCTCAATTCTTCTACTTTTAATTTATTTATCTTTTGTTCTTTTGGTTTGGTTTTAAGGGCTTTTCCACAATTATCAAATTGAGGGGCTTTTGAGGGATGTTTAACATTTTATCAAATTCCAGGGTATTTCAAAGGATCCCCAACATTTAAGGACTGCATGGCAACCCTGGTTAATAAAACAGGACATGTCAAGAGTGCACCCACCTTGGCTAGTAGAATGGTGGTGCTAATGCTGACTTTCCCCGATCCCCATGCGGTAATAGCTCTTCCTGCCCATATCCTGAAAAAACAAACAACAAAATTACACGGTAGTCAAATAAATCTCTCAGCTAAAACCTCCCTGACCACTGCTTAAAGTAAAACAAAGGATACCATTTATATTGTGCATATCCACGAAGTTCATCATGCTCTGTTTGTTTGTTTGTTTGATCGAACCCCATTAGTACCGCACAAAGCAGTGTTGGGGCCAACCCCATGTTCAGCCATAAAAGA
>JARBEQ010266402.1:0-10152 GCA_030265355.1 Tritonia tetraquetra
CTCACAGTCGTATGTTACAGACGACACACGGTAACGATAAGGGTGGATCTCACCTGCTGGGTTACACGGTCATCTGGAACTTTCGTAGTGATGGATGTCCTCACTTACGTTAGACTGGGAACTTACACGTCGCTGTACTTTCAGTGGAGGTATGTGTAGAAAACTGAGAACCTGTGGAGCTGTCGATCCAGGGTTTATATAGGAGATGCCTTGGTGAAAACTACTCACTTACCGCCCCCACCTGTTCGACTATCCCCACACCCTCAAAGTCGTTAGACCACTCAAGCCTCTCCACCATAACAAGGTTGGTCACTAAGGAGGAAGTTTTGGGCACATAAAATGAATGCGTGTGCAACCGCTGAGTCAACAAATCATCAGTGTGGCCATTGTTCCCTCTATTTTTTTCTTGTCTGTGTGCATAAATTTGTGGTGTTGTGCAAGTATGGACTTCAATTAGATCAAGGGACTTTAAAAAATTGTGTCTGCTATTGTTTTCATTGGTGTGGCAGATATTTCCCGACGTGCACAGCTTAGGGGAAACAGTGGGTGTGGCAACAATAACAAGTATGCCATTTTCAATTCACAACGAACCCCGAATTCCACCTTATTATAAGCTGTTATTTGAATTGGCTGTTATTTATATACTTTTACCTGGTTTTCCCACAATTTTGTCATTAAAACAGAAGTTACAAATTTTCCATGAATAGAGGTGTAGGGGTCTAGCTTGCCGCCCTTTCGATGCTGCTGTGCTGCAAAGTAAATTTACACACTGCACTGTAAGCAAAGTACACATTTCGACGAAAGTAAATTTACTTACCAGAAACTACGTGACTTAAACCCTAAAAGTGCTGTTGTAACACAAACCTGCAAAGCAATACATGCCTATATAGTTGCTGATTCATTTGACCGAGAAGTGCTGCGCGACTATACAGTCCCTTCACCTCATGGAAAACTTTGACCTTTGGGTTATATCTAAAAATAATAAGCAATCACATTTCGCAAGTTATATCAAATCTCAGTGGATAAAGTAGCGGGTTTCTTTGCTGTTCCTTGTCATTGCCCCTCGGCATCCCTCACTGGATTGACGTCTCCATAATAACCTTTCATTATTTTTGTCCTTTTTTAAAAAAACTATCTTCTGACCTACATTTTTTATTCCGTTATAAAATGGAGAGCATCGATTTTTCTGATCCTGTTGCATTGAGATAACAGTCTTATTAAAAGATCATATAAAATCAGCAGTATGGTTAAAAGTGAAATATTATTTAGATTGTAGCTTATCCATTATAAGCTTTCAGAAAATGTATGGTTTTGTATATGTTTTATCTGTCAATTTTTGGCCACTACATCCGATTGACCCATATCTAAAAATAGAACAAAATTCAGATGTTATTATGTTACAAGTTTTCTTCTGAAACTACCGAGATATCTCTTCTAGATCTACAAATGAATTAAAGGGGAGCAGGCACTAATACTACTATAGCCGGCAAGGATCTACAAAAGGTTTTGCTGTTGCACAGCAAGGTTGTATGTGATCAGTTTTTCATTGGGTTTATTTAAAGTTGAAGTTCATCACATTTTTTTCCATTTTCTCACTCAACCTGCTGGGTACCAAGCCAAAAACATTCCAAAACGTTCCAAAATACTTCAGACGAAGTGGAACTTAAGGTAGCACATTCAATTTAATGTCGATATCAGAAAAGCACTGTCGGATCATTATTATTATGGTTAGGCCTGCCAGATTCATTTGGCAATATTTATTCAACATATCGAAAAAAATTAGTTTCATCGGAACGAGGATTTGCTACCCGTTGTAATGATACGAATATATTTAAATGTATTATTCCGACTTTTGTGTTCCACTTTATCGCCTATTGTAAGTCACTTTACTTTAGTGGCATGCAGAGTGGTGTAGTGTAAAGACATGTATCTCAGGATTGGAATTTTGGAACTGTAACCGTCGTAATTGAAACTCGCTTTAATTGCAACGGAGTGATCGGGACCACAAACTTGCTGTATTATCCTGACATGCCCAATCGCTACTCTTGTTGGTTTGTTTTTCTCTCTGTTTAACTTGATTCAAGTGATTTGTCTTGCAGGGTTTTTGGGGGTCATTTTTTTCTCATTTTCCCCATCTTTTCGTCAATCTCGGTTTTTGGGTGCCATTGCATGCTTAGTCTACCATCTTTTATCACATTTTCTCTTAAAAACCCTTTGAATCGCTGAATGGTCATGATTTGATGCGCTAGTCTAATATCCCCATAAATTTTCTGTCATTTAAAAAAATCCTGACGTAATTAGTTTGCTTGTGACACCAACGATGGAATGGCAACTCATCAGAAGATGATAACCTCATTGCCAATACCATGTGACTGCACATTTATTGCTATCAGGTTCTTCAATATGTTTTGCTTGCAGTGAAATTTAAAACACAATATAAATAAGAATTAGTAATCTGACAAACCAAATGAAAGATTACGATCTCTTCTAAATGTTGCAATAATAATTTTTCAAAATAGTCCCCATCATGTTCAATGCAGAGGTGCCAACGCTTGGGTAGCCGATTCATCTCGTTGGTGAAAAAAATCGGGACAACTTTTGACGTAACCAACTCTGCACAGCTGTTTGAACTTTGCTATCATCAGCATATTGGTTTTCTTTGAGCGAGATCTGGGCTGTAAGGTGGGTGAGGCAGTACTTCATTGAATCCAAGTTGTTGCAATGCATCTTGTGTGTGTGTTGAAGAATTGTGTCCTTTTGGGGGTGGAACTCTTCTCAGCCGTGCTCAGAGATTTTTCAATGTTTCTATATATCGCTGAAGGTTGATATTTTTACCAGTTTAAAAAAAGTTAGCATTGTGTTGTGCGCCAGTGATTGTTGTGAGTCAACATTTTTATACCTTGATTCATCATTCTCTGGTGCCTGCTCCCCTCCAAATCATTTATATTAAACTCAGCACTACTTACTAGCTGTCAGCTGAGAATTGAGACACTAATCACATGCGTTGTCGTATGTGGGATGTGTCCACTTCACGCTACAGAAACCGAGTTAAACACCTGTTGTCCCAGGAGTCTCAAATGCTTGTATGTGATTTTTAGTTTCATTGAGCCTCATTTTTTACCCCTTAACTTTCAACGTTACAATGAAATCAATCAATTTATTCATTTTGTTTTGCATTTTTCAGAATCAAACACTTTTTTCAAAGGGAATGCTCACCGACATGAATGGAGAAAAGATGGGTGCCTTAACTAGGAAAAAGAAATGTTTTTTTCTGATTGTCATTATGTTTGTTTGTTCTATTTTCTACTGTGCAGTACATTATACTTCAACACCCAATGGAATGACCTTCAAGTTACGGGCTAAAACTGCAGATCTGATGCAAAATAAAATGTCATTGAAATCGTCAAAGGATATTGTCTCATTGAAAAGTTCAACTATTGTGGATGAGCTTGTTGATATCTTGGCTTACAGACTTGTAACCTCAACCGCTGAGGAAAGAAAATTAGGGCCAGTTTGCCAAACCCAAGAAGAGATTGCAAATAGTTGTGTTGATAATTCATGCCTGCGGACAGCGTTCACAGCAAATTTGAAAGATCGAGTTACTGAACTCGTAATTCCAAATAAGTTACAAATTCCACTACAGACTGAACAAGCCCTGAAAAGCATGGCAAAAAATGTGGTGGGCGGTGTTCACTTCATGGTATTAACTGCAGTTTCATCAAATCATTTCTTGGAAATGCAGGCACTTCTTAGAAATATGCACAGGAATGTATACCCTCATTTCAAAAATTTTACTTTAGTGATCTACGATATCGGTCTCACGTCAGAGGAACGAAGACAAACTGTTAGATTTTGCAAGTGTCAGGTGGTGGATTTTCCTTATCATCATTTCCCAGAATTTGTTGAAAAAAATATTTGCTATTCTTGGAAACCAATTATTATAAAGGCTCATATCAAACAAGCTAATGTTGTTGTATGGGTCGATGCATCCATTCGGTTTAGTAGTGATCCTTCATTTTTGGAATCGCTTCTTGAGAGAACAAAGAAGCGAAGTATTCAAATTGGAAGTTCAAGGGTTATTTCACCTTTCCGAACCTATCGCAGCATGTATCATTTTTTTGGAGATGAGCCTTGTGTGTATCTATATATGAGGCAAGTTCAGGCTACTGTCGGCTTCTATAAAAATGACTTTTTTGTCAACAGAGTTGTTCTAGAACCTTGGGTTGCATGTGCTATTGCTAAAAGTTGTATGTGTCCCATTGACAGGCCCAAAAAGACCTGTGAGGAAAGTAAAGACATGGCTGATGCATGGGAGTTGAGTAAAGGACCAATCATTTATGGTCTTTGTCATCGGTTTGACCAGTCGGCTATCAGTCTAATTCTCCATAAACTTTATCAAGGCTATTTTCATTGGGTGACTTTCCGTGTGTTAAGTTTCATGTCCATTATGCGAGAGGACGAATTTGCCTATTTTGATTTACTCGCGTTGTAAATGTTTGGGTGTGGGGTTTTGTTTTGTTTTGGGGTTTTTTTGGGGGGGGCGGGGGTGAATCACATGCTGTTCTGATATTGGTTGTGAAATATGTATTTTTTCATTATAATGATATGTCACAGATTTCACTTTTTCTGAAATCTGTATTTTGGATTTGTTTTTTGGGTTTTGGGGGTTTTTTGTTCAAGAATGGGGCTTTTAAGTTTTTTTCTGTGATAATAGAAAATCTTTGAGCTATTGCGTGATGCCTAAAACAAATTGTGAAGAATCCTTATCATTTTGATTTCCAATAAACCACAGCAGAGTTTAAGATAGATATCTGTATTCAAAGTCAAATGTCACGCCCAGTTGTCAGCAGAGTAGCCTTCCTTGAATCAATAACCATAGTTTAACTTTAGAACCAAATAAGGCCTACTACAACTCAGGGATTCCTTGTAATGTATGTCATTTTCCCTCACTTTGACAAAGGAGAATTCACTAATTGAATGTCAAAATAGCAAAAAATGATTATTCTTATTTTTACAAATTTTACTTTGCCACTTACTAATACCCAGGGCATGAGCAAAAAATATATACCCACGATCAAAAGAAAGTATAATAGCTTCCTCTAGCTCGATTAACATTAATAAAACATAGGAAAACAAGCTGAAACCGAGTTATTATTTTAAAATAATGTATCTCAAATCAAAACAATGAAAATCCCTTCCTCCTTAATGGTTCCTGAACTTGAATTCACACATTTTTAGATATAAGGTCAAAATGTTGAATTAAATCTAGCTAAGCTTTTGTGTTGCCCTCTTGCTGTGTGAACCACCTGCTTCATATTGACAATGGTGGAATACTTTTACAGGCATTTGTTAATGTCGAAAAGGATGGCTGATGGATAATATTGTCTATGTTTCGTGCATCCGTTATGGTGACAGGCACATGAACAGGATGTGTCCAATAATCTCTAGTGATTCCAACCCAAACCATAACTTGGCCATTTGAGACTTTGCACATATAACATTGTTGATAACTTTCATTGGTCCATTGATAGCAGCACATTCGGGCATCATGATGAGACCCCTCGATTCTTCTTCGAAATGGATAGTAGCCTGCTGTTGTCTTAGCCAGCCAACATGGATTGGAGCCCACTGTAAAGGGGCCTGCTGATGTTGGGGTCTTAGCAGAGGTCGCTGAATTTGTCGACATACTCTGATGTCCTAGTTTCGAAGTCGATGGCAAACTGTGCCGACATGGGAAATGGGTAGCCATTTAAACACGATTTTGTAGGTGAAACAAATGAATAAAACTGCCCTCAACTAGGGCCATAATCCAAGGTTTGCCACTTCTTTGATGTTCCATAATGGTTCTGCGGCAAAAAAACCCTTCCAGTAGACTGTGAACTGTTTGTCTTAGATAGCCTTGAGACTGTGCTGGCTGAAAAAACAGCTTCAAGTTGTTCCAGAGCACGAGAGCGTTCTTTTGAATTAAGACGAGGCAAAGCAAAATATAAACAAAAACTTAACTTTGGATTTGGTCTGCATTGAAAGTTGTCAAATGTTTACCCAAAGTTAGAATCTTTACTCTACACACATCCTGCCGCCCATGATTTGCAATTAAGTGTAAACAGCAGGTCACCAGCCAACAATTGTGTTATGACAGCACAGAGAATACTACTCACAAACAACTCATGTTTACAGTTTTATGATAGTTTGACAGATAGTGAAATAACAATAACTTAAAATGTGTATACTTTCTTTTGATCATGAGTATATATATTATGTCAACTCCCTATTCCTTGTCCCATGCAGCCCCATGACTAACACTGGGCCCAGCCCCATGACCCACACTGGGCCCAGCCTCATGAAATTGATTCCACACACTATGAATTTTTATTTTTTTCTCAAAACCGAGGCCAGACTCCTTGGTTATGCTCTTGCTTTTTGTGGAGAGCTACCTTAAGGTTCTCTTTGTACTATGGGACCATTGATATTAATCTTTTTGACATGTCTGCCGTTGTCATTAAAAAGGGTGAATAATGTTGATACATTGTTAGCCTTATCGGCCTTCTTCATGAAAAGGGCAGATGTCACTAATAGTGTAGTTTGATGTTGAGAGATACAGCTTATTGTCATTTTCATTAAGAAGGCCAAATAATGTTAATACAGTGTTAGCCTTATTCACCCTTCTTCATGAAAAGGGCAGCCAAGGGACAAAATGATAATATGTCGAGCATTTTGAGTATTTTCCTTTTTTTAAAAATAATTTCCTATCATTGATTCATTGACTTTGAATTAATTAAGCAGAATCAACTGTGTATATATATTTTTATAAATATGTTTTTTATATGACTATTTGATTTCGTCTCACTGAGGAGATCATACGTGATGATATATATAGATAATGAAATAGAGAGCAGGGATACGTAAAAAAGGTCCTTTTGCTTTTACCTCTATTTCATTATCATTGTATCTGCATATGCATGATAGGTGAAGATACGATGTAATTGTATCAAAAATGTCATAATACTCACAGCAAACAAGTCTGGAAAACTGTTTTATCTACTTCAAGACTTAATCTCAAAGTCCTCCATTTGGATTGGAATAGTACTTATAGTTATAGCCTACAATGCAGGTTTTTTGCTCGTGTGCTTTCAGGGAACAGCATCCTGTATGTCTTTTGCAAATGAGGAAATGGGAGCTTCGAGAAAATGTATAAAATTGTATAGACTTCTATAGTTTAGGACTTAAACTTAAACCTATTTGAGGGAAATATTATGAGTCTATTTTGAATTTAGATAAGTCAATGCTACATGCTTGTCTTTGTAAAATTATTAATCAACTCTATTCCAAATTGACCAAATATCTAGTGAAGTACAGTTATTTATATGGAGTTTTTAAATTGGTTAAAGTTTATGCCGCTGGCAACAAGGCAGGTTTAAAAAATAGATGCCAATAACCCTCAAAGTAATTCACATTACACGGCCAGGAAGTCGAAGTCCTCAACAAATGAGAATAAATGGAACTGATTTCAAATCTTAAGGTTCAATTAAAACACCGGATGGAACATGCACTAAAGATGTCAAATGCTGAATAGCCATGGTACAGGTCAACAACATCTGGAAAGACAGAGGAGTACCTAGAGAACTCAAAATTAGAATTCTGAAATGTTTGATTTTGCCAGTAGTTTTGTATGGGAACGAGGCCTGGGCATGGTGACAGGTGAATTATTTTGATTGCTGTGGATGCCTAAAGAGGGCAAATTGGTTGTCACAATAAACCAATTAATTGTATTGATTATTCACCAGTGATAGAACTAGGTTTCTCGCTCTTTTCTTTTCAACATTTTATTGTTCAGCATGATCCTTACCTCAATCAACATATTTATTTATTTTTTGTCAGTTTGTGACTGCTTGAAATGGTGTTGGTACCCTCAAAAATATAATGGTTTGTACTATTATCACAATCTACAAATTTGTAACACCTGGGTGATATGATAATTGAAACGGCTCTCAGATTAATGTAGTGAAAAAAAAATATGATATATTTTATTGAGATGACACTTTATTTTACCAAGTTCAGATGTTTTTATTCTAAATATCATAATGCTATGAGATGATTGATGTATTGAAATGATTGATTTATTTAAACCTTTATTTTAATATGATAGTTATATTTAGTGTATTTTTCTATTCTGAAAAAAAGTGAAGTTTTGTACATGGTATTACCATGGTTGTACTGATTCCCTTTTTATACAGCGTAGTTTTTAGCCATTTCAATTTTTTATGATTGTGATTCACCTCTAACTGAAGCAATTTTTTGGTATGATTTTGACATGAGGTGGATTTTGTGAATAAGGAGTGACTTTTAGCCATCATCGGATAGTCTGAATATGGAATATGCTGATGTGGAATTCTTTGGTTTCGTCAGTGGAGGTTGCATTGACTTCAGCAATAGAAAAAGTGATACATTTGGACGACATGTTTGACAGAATAATATTATGTAAACAATGGATAGTTCTTGATTTTTTTTTTAACTGCCAAGTGGAGTGTTTTAGTGTTAGGCCTCTGATGATGACTATATACTTTATTATCAGATGCTACATATTCTCATACCTATTTCTATCTTTGATAAATGTTTGTCCATTTAAATATACAATTTGTCAAATGGATGGAATTATTCTGTTTGAATGGATGGAATTATTCTGTTTGAATGGATGGAATTATTCTGTTTGAATGGATGGGATTATCCTGTTTGAATCCCTTTTTGATGCTAATGATTAAGAAATGTTGTTTAGAATGTGGGTCCCGTAGAAATTAATTGGGTTGGGTTTTTTTGGTGTAATAAGGATGCAACTTTGGTACAACTTTTTTATTTTTGGGTGAAACTTTTGGGAAAATGGAATGCAAATTTTTGGGATCTCAAATGGCCGGTGGACATGTTTGTTTAAAGAGTTACCCTTATATTATTATATATATGAGTCATTGCCAAATAAGAAGGCTCATTTTCTCCCACAGAATTATGCTGTATGACCGTAACATACAAGGCTGTGTAACTCATAAACCGTAGATAATTCTGATCAACTCAAGAAAGGAATGTTGTTGCACGAAAGTAATATAGTGCTCATGTTCATTTCGTTTTTTTCTACAGAGTTATGGCCCTTGACAAAAATTATACAGATTGGGTCATACGACCACAACATGTGCTATTTTTTAACAACATAACAGCATATTAGGTGTTCAAAGACGAATTGTGATTGATTATATCTGCACATTTCACAGTGATCTATATTTTCCACTTTCACACGTCTTTGTTTGACGTGAAGACACATTCGAAGGGAGAGTTACATTGCCAGAATTAATTAAAGCAAATGTTTCTTTTAAGAATTTGAGTTTTCTACAATTGTTTTTTTTTACAATAAAATGATATTCCTCTATAAAAAATTCTGAATTCAAAAGTTGTCGTTACCTTACACACATCGATTTGACACGAAAACACAAAATACCGCGAGGATTGTTAGATTTCAACTCTCCCCTTTGGCTCCCCTTTTTAGCGAATAAACAGGCCGAATGGTATATAGAGTATAGCTGTGAAGTGTGAGATGAAAATTTCCAATGATATGTATTTATAATTAGATCATTTTCCTGGGCAATTTGACATGAAAACATGCGTAAGTTACTGTTTTGAAAAAGTGACTTATTGCAGGTAATAACAGCATGAGTTGAATGAAATAGCCCGGGGCATCTTAGTTTGATATATTTTCTGATCAGAAATATCGAAATGTATTAGTTTGCATTTCATTTAGGGAATTGACAGAAGTCTTAAAATACATCCCCTTCATCTGAGATATTTCAGAGCCTGAATTTTCTTGATTATTTTCAATTTGATTATTTTTTTTACCGAAATCCTGAAGATGTTATTTATAAAGGTAAAAATTGGTAAACAACTAGATAAACAATTAATGATGAAATTTCAGTACAGTAGAAACTCGGACTCAATGAACTCGGACTCAAAGAACACTTGCATTCAGCAAACAGAAAAAAAAATGTTTTTCCTTCATTGACTTTTATCAAACAAACTAATCTCAGACCCACCCTCAGATCCAACGAACCAGAAGTGTAGGCAAGCTCACAAAAAATTGCTAATCTACTTAGACATCTAGTTGAAATTCGAACT